>JAVTVY010042594.1:0-19454 GCA_036873755.1 Hanleya hanleyi
CTCTACATCCCACCAAACGTGACAAATCATAATTCTCTCTCTCTCTACATCCCACCAAACATGACAAACCATAATTCTCTCTCTCTCTCTACATCCCACCAAACATGACAAACCATAATTCTCTCTCTCTCTACATCCCACCAAACATGACAAACCATAATTCTCTCTCTCTACATGCCACCAAACGTGACAAACCATAATTCTCTCTCTCTCTACATGCCACCAAACGTGACAAACCATAATTCTCTCTCTTTACATCCCACCAAACGTGAGCAGGAGCGTTCAGAAATTTTATATATACCTCCTTCCATCCACCAAACATGACAAACCATAATTCTCTCTCTACATCCCACCAAACGTAAAGAGAAACGCAATTCTCTCTCTCTCTACATGCCACCAAACGTGACAAACCATAATTCTCTCTCTCTACATCCCACCAAACATGACAAACCATAATTCTCTCTCTCTCTCTACATCCCACCAAACATGACAAACCATAATTCTCTCTCTCTCTACATCCCACCAAACATGACAAACCATAATTCTCTCTCTCTACATGCCACCAAACGTGACAAACCATAATTCTCTCTCTCTACATGCCACCAAACGTGACAAACCATAATTCTCTCTCTTTACATCCCACCAAACGTGACAAACCATAATTCTCTCTCTCTCTACATCCCACCAAACATGACAAATCGTAATTCTCTCTCTCTCTACATGCCACCAAACGTGACAAACCATAATTCTCTCTCTCTACATCCCACCAAACGTGACAAATCATAATTCTCTCTCTCTCTCTACATCCCACCAAACGTGACAAACCATAATTCTCTCTCTCTCTCTACATCCCACCAAACATGACAAACCATAATTCTCTCTCTCTCTACATGCCAACAAACGTGACAAACCATAATTCTCTCTCGCTCTACATGCCACCAAGCGTGACAAACCATAATTCTCTCTCTCTACATGCCACCAAACATGACAAATCATAATTCTCTCTCTCTACATTCCACCAAACATGACAAATCATAATTCTCTCTCTCTCTACATGCCACCAAACGTGACAAACCATAATTCTCTCTCTACATCCCACCAAACGTGACAAACCATAATTCTCTCTCTCAACATGCCACCAAACGTGAAAAACCATAATTCTCTCTCTCTCTACATGCCACCAAACGTGACAAACCATAATTCTCTCTCTATCTACATCCCACCAAACGTGACAAACCATAATTCTCTCTCTCTACATACCACCAAACGTAACAAACCATAACTCTCTCTCTCTCTACATGCCACCAAACGTGGCAAACCATAATTCTCTCTCTCTCTACATCCCACCAAACGTGACAAACCATAATTCTCTCTCTGTGTACATGCCACCAAACGTGACAAACCATAATTCTCTCTCTCTCTACATGCCACCAAACGTGACAAACCATAATTCTCTCTCTCTCTACATCCCACCAAATGTGACAAACCATAATTCTCTCTGCCTACATCCCACCAAGCATGACAAATCATAATTCTCTCTCTCTCTCTACATCCCACCAAACATGACAAACCATAATTCTCTCTCTCTCTACATGCCACCAAACGTGACAAACCATAATTCTCTCTCTCTCTACATGCCACCAAACGTGACAAACCATAATTCTCTCTCTCTCTACATCCCACCAAACCATAATTCTCTCTCTCTCTACATCCCACCAAACATGACAAATCATAATTCTCTCTCTCTCTCTACATCCCACCAAACATGACAAACCATAATTCTCTCTCTCTCTACATCCCATCAAACATGACAAACCATAGTTCTCTCTCTCTCTACATGCCACCAAACGTGACAAATCATAATTCTCTCTCTCTCTCTACATCCCACCAAACATGACAAACGATAATTCTCTCTCTCTCTACATGCCACCAAACGTGACAAACCATAATTCTCTCTCTCTCTCTACATGCCACCAAACGTGACAAACCATAATTCTCTCTCTCTACATCCCACCAAACGTGACAAACCATAATTTTCTCTATCTCTACATCCCACCAAACATGACAAATCATAATTCTCTCTCTCTCTCTACATCCCACCAAACATGACAAACCATAATTCTCTCTCTCTCTCTACATCCCACCAAACATGACAAACCATAATTCTCTCTCTCTCTACATCCCACCAAACATGACAAACCATAATTCTCTCTCTCTACATGCCACCAAACGTGACAAACCATAATTCTCTCTCTCTTTACATCCCATCAAACGTGACAAACCATAATTCTCTCTCTCTCTACATCCCACCAAACATGACAAACCATAATTCTCTCTCTACATCCCACCAAACGTAAAGAGAAACCATAATTCTCTCTCTCTCTACATGCCACCAAACGTGACAAACCATAATTCTCTCTCTCTACATCCCATCAAACGTGACAAACCATAATTCTCTCTCTCTCTACATGCCATCAAACGTAAAGGGAAACCATAATTCTCTCTCTCTCTACATGCCATCAAACGTGACAAACCATAATTCTCTCTCTACATCCCACGAAACATGACAAATCATAATTCTCTCTCTCTCTACATCCCACCAAACATGACAAACCATAATTCTCTCTCTCTCTCTACATGCCACGAAACGTGACAAACCATCATTCTCTCTCTCTCTACATGCCACCAAACGTGACAAACCATAATTCTCTCTCTCACTACATCCCACCAAACCATAATTCTCTCTCTCTCTACATCCCACCAAACATGACAAATCATAGTTCTCTCTCTCTCTCTACATCCCACCAAACATGACAAACCATAATTCTCTCTCTCTCTACATCCCATCAAACATGACAAACCATAATTCTCTCTCTCTCTACATGCCACCAAACGTGACAAATCATAATTCTCTCTCTCTCTCTACATCCCACCAAACATGACAAACTATAATTCTCTCTCTCTCTACATGGCACCAAACGTGACAAACCATAATTCTCTCTCTCTCTCTACATGCCACCAAACGTGACAAACCATAATTCTCTCTCTCTCTACATCCCACCAAACGTGACAAACCATAATTTTCTCTATCTCTACATCCCACCAAACATGACAAATCATAATTCTCTCTCTCTCTCTACATCCCACCAAACATGACAAACCATAATTCTCTCTCTCTACATGCCACCAAACGTGACAAACCATAATTCTCTCTCTACATGCCACCAAACGTGACAAACCATAATTCTCTCTCTCTCTACATCCCACCAAACGTGACAAATCATAATTCTCTCTCTCTCTACATCCCATCAAACATGACAAACCATAATTCTCTCTCTCTCTACATGCCACCAAACAGGACAAACCATAATTCTCTCTCTCTCTACATGCCACCAAACGTGACAAACCATAATTCTCTCTCTCTCTACATGCCACCAAATGTGACAAACCATAATTCTCTCTCTCTCTACATCCCATCAAACATGACAAACCATAATTCTCTCTCTCTCTACATGCCACCAAACAGGACAAACCATAATTCTCTCTCTCTCTACATGCCACCAAACGTGACAAACCATAATTCTCTCTCTCTACATCCCACCAAACGTGACAAACCATAATTCTCTCTCTCTCTACATGCCACCAAACGCGACAAACCATAATTCTCTCTCTCATCTGACATGCTCTCTCTCTCTACATGCCAGCAAACATGACAAACCATAATTCTCTCTCTCTCTACATGCCACCAAACGTGACAAACCATAATTCTCTCTCTCTACATCCCACCAAACGTGACAAACCATAATTCTCTCTCTCTCTACATGCCACCAAACAGGACAAACCATAATTCTCTCTCTCTCTACATGCCACCAAACGTGACAAACCATAATTCTCTCTCTCTACATCCCACCAAACATGACAAACCATAATTCTCTCTCTCTCTACATGCCACCAAACAGGACAAACCATAATTCTCTCTCTCTCTACATGCCACCAAACGTGACAAACCATAATTCTCTCTCTCTACATCCCACCAAACACGACAAATCATAATTCTCTCTCTCTCTCTACATCCCACCAAACATGACAAACCATAATTCTCTCTCTCTCTCTACATCCCACCAAACATGACAAACCATAATTCTCTCTCTCTCTACATCCCACCAAACATGACAAACCATAATTCTCTCTCTCTACATGCCACCAAACGTGACAAACCATAATTCTCTCTCTCTACATCCCACCAAACGTGACAAACCATAATTCTCTCTCTCTCTACATCCCACCAAACATGACAAATCGTAATTCTCTCTCTCTCTACATGCCACCAAACGTGACAAACCATAATTCTCTCTCTCTACATCCCACCAAACGTGACAAATCATAATTCTCTCTCTCTCTCTACATCCCACCAAACGTGACAAACCATAATTCTCTCTCTCTCTCTACATCCCACCAAACATGACAAACCATAATTCTCTCTCTCTCTACATGCCAACAAACGTGACAAACCATAATTCTCTCTCGCTCTACATGCCACCAAGCGTGACAAACCATAATTCTCTCTCTCTACATGCCACCAAACATGACAAATCATAATTCTCTCTCTCTACATTCCACCAAACATGACAAATCATAATTCTCTCTCTCTCTACATGCCACCAAACGTGACAAACCATAATTCTCTCTCTACATCCCACCAAACGTGACAAACCATAATTCTCTCTCTCAACATGCCACCAAACGTGAAAAACCATAATTCTCTCTCTCTCTACATGCCACCAAACGTGACAAACCATAATTCTCTCTCTATCTACATCCCACCAAACGTGACAAACCATAATTCTCTCTCTCTACATACCACCAAACGTAACAAACCATAACTCTCTCTCTCTCTACATGCCACCAAACGTGGCAAACCATAATTCTCTCTCTCTCTACATCCCACCAAACGTGACAAACCATAATTCTCTCTCTGTGTACATGCCACCAAACGTGACAAACCATAATTCTCTCTCTCTCTACATGCCACCAAACGTGACAAACCATAATTCTCTCTCTCTACATCCCACCAAATGTGACAAACCATAATTCTCTCTCTCTACATCCCACCAAACATGACAAATCATAATTCTCTCTCTCTCTCTACATCCCACCAAACATGACAAACCATAATTCTCTCTCTCTCTCTACATGCCACCAAACGTGACAAACCATAATTCTCTCTCTCTCTACATGCCACCAAACGTGACAAACCATAATTCTCTCTCTCTACATCCCACCAAACCATAATTCTCTCTCTCTCTACATCCCACCAAACATGACAAATCATAATTCTCTCTCTCTCTCTACATCCCACCAAACATGACAAACCATAATTCTCTCTCTCTCTACATCCCATCAAACATGACAAACCATAGTTCTCTCTCTCTCTACATGCCACCAAACGTGACAAATCATAATTCTCTCTCTCTCTCTACATCCCACCAAACATGACAAACGATAATTCTCTCTCTCTCTACATGCCACCAAACGTGACAAACCATAATTCTCTCTCTCTCTCTACATGCCACCAAACGTGACAAACCATAATTCTCTCTCTCTACATTCCACCAAACGTGACAAACCATAATTTTCTCTATCTCTACATCCCACCAAACATGACAAATCATAATTCTCTCTCTCTCTCTACATCCCACCAAACATGACAAACCATAATTCTCTCTCTCTCTACATGCCACCAAACGTGACAAACCATAATTCTCTCTCTACATGCCACCAAACGTGACAAACCATAATTCTCTCTCTCTCTACATCCCACCAAACGTGACAAATCATAATTCTCTCTCTCTACATCCCATCAAACATGACAAACCACAATTCTCTCTCTCTCTACATGCCACCAAACATGACAAACCATAATTCTCTCTCTCTCTACATGCCACCAAACGTGACAAACCATAATTCTCTCTCTCTCTACATGCCACCAAACGTGACAAACCATAATTCTCTCTCTCTACATCCCACCAAACGTGACAAACCATAATTCTCTCTCTCTACATCCCACCAAACATGACAAATCATAATTCTCTCTCTCTCTGTACATCCCACCAAACATGACAAACCATAATTCTCTCTCTCTCTCTACATCCCACCTAACATGACAAACCATAATTCTCTCTCTCTCTACATCCCACCAAACATGACAAACCATAATTCTCTCTCTCTCTACATGCCATCAAACGTGACAAACCATAATTCTCTCTCTCTTTACATCCCATCAAACGTGACAAACCATAATTCTCTCTATCTCTACATCCCACCAAACATGACAAACCATAATTCTCTCTCTCTACATCCCACCAAACGTAAAGAGAAACCATAATTCTCTCTCTCTCTACATGCCACCAAACGTGACAAACCATAATTCTCTCTCTCTACATCCCATCAAACGTGACAAACCATAATTCTCTCTCTCTCTACATGCCATCAAACGTAAAGGGAAACCATAATTCTCTCTCTCTCTACATGCCATCAAACGTGACAAACCATAATTCTCTCTCTCTCTACATGCCACCAAACGTGACAAACCATAATTCTCTCTCTCTCTACATCCCACCAAACGTGACAAACCATAATTCTCTCTCTCTCTACATGCCACCAAACGTGACAAACCATAATTCTCTCTCTCTCTACATGCCACCAAACGTGACAAACCATAATTCTCTCTCTCTCTACATCCCACCAAATGTGACAAACCATAATTCTCTCTGCCTACATCCCACCAAGCATGACAAATCATAATTCTCTCTCTCTCTCTACATCCCACCAAACATGACAAACCATAATTCTCTCTCTCTCTACATGCCACCAAACGTGACAAACCATAATTCTCTCTCTCTCTACATGCCACCAAACGTGACAAACCATAATTCTCTCTCTCTCTACATCCCACCAAACCATAATTCTCTCTCTCTCTACATCCCACCAAACATGACAAATCATAATTCTCTCTCTCTCTCTACATCCCACCAAACATGACAAACCATAATTCTCTCTCTCTCTACATCCCATCAAACATGACAAACCATAGTTCTCTCTCTCTCTACATGCCACCAAACGTGACAAATCATAATTCTCTCTCTCTCTCTACATCCCACCAAACATGACAAGCGATAATTCTCTCTCTCTCTACATGCCACCAAACGTGACAAAAAATAATTCTCTCTCTCTCTCTACATGCCACCAAACGTGACAAACCATAATTCTCTCTCTCTACATCCCACCAAACGTGACAAACCATAATTTTCTCTATCTCTACATCCCACCAAACATGCCAAATCATAATTCTCTCTCTCTCTCTCTACATCCCACCAAACATGACAAACCATAATTCTCTCTCTCTCTACATGCCACCAAACGTGACAAACCATAATTCTCTCTCTACATGCCACCAAACATGACAAACCATAATTCTCTCTCTCTCTACATCCCACCAAACGTGACAAATCATAATTCTCTCTCTCTCTACATCCCATCAAACATGACAAACCATAATTCTCTCTCTCTCTACATGCCACCAAACAGGACAAACCATAATTCTCTCTCTCTCTACATGCCACCAAACGTGACAAACCATAATTCTCTCTCTCTCTACATGCCACCAAATGTGACAAACCATAATTCTCTCTCTCTCTACATCCCATCAAACATGACAAACCATAATTCTCTCTCTCTCTACATGCCACCAAACAGGACAAACCATAATTCTCTCTCTCTCTACATGCCACCAAACGTGACAAACCATAATTCTCTCTCTCTCTACATCCCACCAAATGTGACAAACCATAATTCTCTCTCTCTACATCCCACCAAACATGACAAATCATAATTCTCTCTCTCTCTCTACATCCCACCAAACATGAGAAACCATAATTCTCTCTCTCTCTCTACATGCCACCAAACGTGACAAACCATAATTCTCTCTCTCTCTACATGCCACCAAACGTGACAAACCATAACTCTCTCTCTCTCTACATGCCACCAAACGTGGCAAACCATAATTCTCTCTCTCTCTACATCCCACCAAACGTGACAAACCATAATTCTCTATCTCTCTACATGCCACCAAACGTGACAAACCATAATTCTCTCTCTCTCTACATGCCACCAAACGTGACAAACCATAATTCTCTCTCTCTCTACATCCCACCAAACGTGACAAACCATAATTCTCTCTCTCTACATCCCACCAAACATGACAAATCATAATTCTCTCTCTCTCTCTACATCCCACCAAACATGACAAACCATAATTCTCTCTCTCTCTCTACATCCCACCAAACATGACAAACCATAATTCTCTCTCTCTCTACATCCCACCAAACATGACAAACCATAATTCTCTCTCTCTACATGCCACCAAACGTGACAAACCATAATTCTCTCTCTCTACATGCCACCAAACGTGACAAACCATAATTCTCTCTCTTTACATCCCACCAAACGTGACAAACCATAATTCTCTCTCTCTCTACATCCCACCAAACATGACAAATCGTAATTCTCTCTCTCTCTACATGCCACCAAACGTGACAAACCATAATTCTCTCTCTACATCCCACCAAACGTGACAAATCATAATTCTCTCTCTCTCTACATCCCACCAAACGTGACAAACCATAATTCTCTCTCTCTCTACATCCCACCAAACATGACAAACCATAATTCTCTCTCTCTCTACATGCCACCAAACGTGACAAACCATAATTCTCTCTCGCTCTACATGCCACCAAGCGTGACAAACCATAATTCTCTCTCTCTCTACATGCCACCAAACATGACAAATCATAATTCTCTCTCTCTACATTCCACCAAACATGACAAATCATAATTCTCTCTCTCTCTACATGCCACCAAACGTGACAAACCATAATTCTCTCTCTACATCCCACCAAACGTGACAAACCATAATTCTCTCTCTCTCAACATGCCACCAAACGTGAAAAACCATAATTCTCTCTCTCTCTACATGCCACCAAACGTGACAAACCATAATTCTCTCTCTATCTACATCCCACCAAACGTGACAAACCATAATTCTCTCTCTCTCTACATGCCACCAAACGTGACAAACCATAACTCTCTCTCTCTCTACATGCCACCAAACGTGGCAAACCATAATTCTCTCTCTCTCTACATCCCACCAAACGTGACAAACCATAATTCTCTCTCTCTCTACATGCCACCAAACGTGACAAACCATAATTCTCTCTCTCTCTACATGCCACCAAACGTGACAAACCATAATTCTCTCTCTCTCTACATCCCACCAAATGTGACAAACCATAATTCTCTCTCTCTACATCCCACCAAACATGACAAATCATAATTCTCTCTCTCTCTCTACATCCCACCAAACATGACAAACCATAATTCTCTCTCTCTCTCTACATGCCACCAAACGTGACAAACCATAATTCTCTCTCTCTCTACATGCCACCAAACGTGACAAACCATAATTCTCTCTCTCTACATCCCACCAAACCATAATTCTCTCTCTCTCTACATCCCACCAAACATGACAAATCATAATTCTCTCTCTCTCTCTACATCCCACCAAACATGACAAACCATAATTCTCTCTCTCTCTACATCCCATCAAACATGACAAACCATAGTTCTCTCTCTCTCTACATGCCACCAAACGTGACAAATCATAATTCTCTCTCTCTCTCTACATCCCACCAAACATGACAAACGATAATTCTCTCTCTCTCTACATGCCACCAAACGTGACAAACCATAATTCTCTCTCTCTCTCTACATGCCACCAAACGTGACAAACCATAATTCTCTCTCTCTACATCCCACCAAACGTGACAAACCATAATTTTCTCTATCTCTACATCCCACCAAACATGACAAATCATAATTCTCTCTCTCTCTCTACATCCCACCAAACATGACAAACCATAATTCTCTCTCTCTACATGCCACCAAACGTGACAAACCATAATTCTCTCTCTACATGCCACCAAACGTGACAAACCATAATTCTCTCTCTCTCTACATCCCACCAAACGTGACAAATCATAATTCTCTCTCTCTCTACATCCCATCAAACATGACAAACCACAATTCTCTCTCTCTCTACATGCCACCAAACATGACAAACCATAATTCTCTCTCTCTACATGCCACCAAACGTGACAAACCATAATTCTCTCTCTCTCTACATGCCACCAAACGTGACAAACCATAATTCTCTCTCTCTCTACATCCCACCAAACGTGACAAACCATAATTCTCTCTCTCTACATCCCACCAAACATGACAAATCATAATTCTCTCTCTCTCTGTACATCCCACCAAACATGACAAACCATAATTCTCTCTCTCTCTCTACATCCCACCTAACATGACAAACCATAATTCTCTCTCTCTCTACATCCCACCAAACATGACAAACCATAATTCTCTCTCTCTCTACATGCCATCAAACGTGACAAACCATAATTCTCTCTCTCTTTACATCCCATCAAACGTGACAAACCATAATTCTCTCTATCTCTACATCCCACCAAACATGACAAACCATAATTCTCTCTCTCTACATCCCACCAAACGTAAAGAGAAACCATAATTCTCTCTCTCTCTACATGCCACCAAACGAGACAAACCATAATTCTCTCTCTCTACATCCCATCAAACGTGACAAACCATAATTCTCTCTCTCTCTACATGCCATCAAACGTAAAGGGAAACCATAATTCTCTCTCTCTCTACATGCCATCAAACGTGACAAACCATAATTCTCTCTCTCTCTACATGCCACCAAACGTGACAAACCATAATTCTCTCTCTCTCTACATCCCATCAAACGTGACAAACCATAATTCTCTCTCTCTACATCCCATCAAACGTGACAAACCATAATTCTCTCTCTCTCTACATGCCACCAAACGTGACAAACCATAATTCTCTCTCTCTCTACATCCCATCAAACGTGACAAACCATAATTCTCTCTCTACATGCCATCAAACGTGACAAACCATAATTCTCTCTCTCTCTACATGCCATCAAACGTGACAAACCATAATTCTCTCTCTCTCTACATGCCACCAAACGTAAAGAGAAACCATAATTCTCTCTCTCTACATGCCATCAAACGTGACAAACCATAATTCTCTCTCTCTACATCCCATCAAACATGACAAAGCATAATTCTCTCTCTCTCTCTACATCCCACCAAACATGACAAACCATAATTCTCTCTCTCTCTCTACATGCCACGAAAGGTGACAAACCATAATTCTCTCTCTACATGCCATCAAACCATAATTCTCTCTCTCTCTACATGCCATCAAACGTGACAAACCATAATTCTCTCTCTCTCTACATGCCATCAAACGTAAAGAGAAACCATAATTCTCCCTCTCTCTACATGCCATCAAACGTGACAAACCATAATTCTCTCTCTCTCTACATCCCATCAAACGTGACAAACCAGAATTCTCTCTCTCTCTACATGCCATCAAACATGACAAACCATAATTCTCTCTCTCTCTACATCCCACCAAACATGACAAACCATAATTCTCTCTCTCTCTACATCCCATCAAACGTGACAAACCATAATTCTCTCTCTCTCTACATCCCATCGAACGTGACAAACCATAATTCTCTCTCTCTCTACATGCCACCAAACGTGACAAACCATAATTCTCTCTCTCTCTACATCCCACCAAACATGACAAACCATAATTCTCTCTCTCTACATCCCACCAAACGTAAAGAGAAACCATAATTCTCTCTCTCTCTCTACATGCCACCAAACGTGACAAACCATAATTCTCTCTCTCTCTACATCCCACCAAACATGACAAATCATAATTCTCTCTCTCTCTACATCCCACCAAACATGACAAACCATAATTCTCTCTCTCTCTACATCCCACCAAACATGACAAACCATAATTCTCTCTCTCTCTACATCCCACCAAACATGACAAACCATAATTCTCTCTCTCTACATGCCACCAAACGTGACAAACCATAATTCTCTCTCTCTTTACATCCCATCAAACGTGACAAACCATAATTCTCTCTCTCTCTACATCCCACCAAACATGACAAACCATAATTCTCTCTCTCTACATCCCACCAAACGTAAAGAGAAACCATAATTCTCTCTCTCTCTACATGCCACTAAACGTGACAAACCATAATTCTCTCTCTCTACATCCCATCAAACGTGACAAACCATAATTCTCTCTCTCTCTACATGCCATCAAACGTAAAGGGAAACCATAATTCTCTCTCTCTCTACATGCCATCAAACGTGACAAACCATAATTCTCTCTCTCTCTACATGCCACCAAACGTGACAAACCATAATTCTCTCTCTCTCTACATCCCACCAAACGTGACAAATCATAATTCTCTCTCTCTCTACATCCCATCAAACATGACAAACCACAATTCTCTCTCTCTCTACATGCCACCAAACATGACAAACCATAATTCTCTCTCTCTCTACATGCCACCAAACGTGACAAACCATAATTCTCTCTCTCTCTACATGCCACCAAACGTGACAAACCATAATTCTCTCTCTCTACATCCCACCAAACGTGACAAACCATAATTCTCTCTCTCTCTACATCCCACCAAACATGACAAATCATAATTCTCTCTCTCTCTCTACATCCCACCAAACATGACAAACCATAATTCTCTCTCTCTACATCCCACCAAACATGACAAACCATAATTCTCTCTCTCTCTACATCCCACCAAACATGACAAACCATAATTCTCTCTCTCTACATGCCACCAAACGTGACAAACCATAATTCTCTCTCTCTTTACATCCCATCAAACGTGACAAACCATAATTCTCTCTCTCTCTACATCCCATCAAACATGACAAACCATAATTCTCTCTCTACATCCCACCAAACGTAAAGAGAAACCATAATTCTCTCTCTCTCTACATGCCACCAAACGTGACAAACCATAATTCTCTCTCTCTACATCCCATCAAACGTGACAAACCATAATTCTCTCTCTCTCTACATGCCATCAAACGTAAAGGGAAACCATAATTCTCTCTCTCTCTACATGCCATCATACGTGACTAACCATAATTCTCTCTCTCTCTACATGCCACCAAACGTGACAAACCATAATTCTCTCTCTCTCTACATCCCATCAAACGTGACAAACCATAATTCTCTCTCTCTCTACATCCCATCAAACGTGACAAACCATAATTCTCTCTCTCTCTACATCCCATCAAACGTGACAAACCATAATTCCCTCTCTCTCTACATGCCACCAAACGTGACAAACCATAATTCTCTCTCTCTCTACATCCCATCAAACGTGACAAACCATAATTCTCTCTCTACATGCCATCAAACGTGACAAACCATAATTCTCTCTCTCTCTACATGCCATCAAACGTGACAAACCATAATTCTCTCTCTCTACATGCCACCAAACGTAAAGAGAAACCATAATTCTCTCTCTCTACATGCCATCAAACGAGACAAACCATAATTCTCTCTCTCTCTACATGCCATCAAACGTGACAAACCATAATTCTCTCTCTCTACATCCCATCAAACATGACAAAGCATAATTCTCTCTCTCTCTCTACATCCCACCAAACATGACAAACCATAATTCTCTCTCTCTCTCTACATGCCACGAAAGGTGACAAACCATAATTCTCTCTCTACATGCCATCAAACCATAATTCTCTCTCTCTCTACATGCCATCAAACGTGACAAACCATAATTCTCTCTCTCTCTACATGCCATCAAACGTAAAGAGAAACCATAATTCTCCCTCTCTCTACATGCCATCAAACGTGACAAACCATAATTCTCTCTCTCTCTACATCCCATCAAACGTGACAAACCAGAATTCTCTCTCTCTCTACATGCCATCAAACATGACAAACCATAATTCTCTCTCTCTCTACATCCCACCAAACATGACAAACCATAATTCTCTCTCTCTCTACATCCCATCAAACGTGACAAACCATAATTCTCTCTCTCTCTACATCCCATCGAACGTGACAAACCATAATTCTCTCTCTCTCTACATGCCACCAAACGTGACAAACCATAATTCTCTCTCTCTCTACATCCCACCAAACATGACAAACCATAATTCTCTCTCTCTACATCCCACCAAACGTAAAGAGAAACCATAATTCTCTCTCTCTCTACATGCCACCAAACGTGACAAACCATAATTCTCTCTCTCTCTACATCCCACCAAACATGACAAATCATAATTGTCTCTCTCTCTCTACATCCCACCAAACATGACAAACCATAATTCTCTCTCTCTCTCTACATCCCACCAAACATGACAAACCATAATTCTCTCTCTCTCTACATCCCACCAAACATGACAAACCATAATTCTCTCTCTCTACATGCCACCAAACGTGACAAACCATAATTCTCTCTCTTTACATCCCATCAAACGTGACAACCATAATTCTCTCTCTCTCTACATCCCACCAAACATGACAAACCATAATTCTCTCTCTCTACATCCCACCAAACGTAAAGAGAAACCATAATTCTCTCTCTCTCTACATGCCACCAAACGTGACAAACCATAATTCTCTCTCTCTACATCCCATCAAACGTGACAAACCATAATTCTCTCTCTCTCTACATGCCATCAAACGTAAAGGGAAACAATAATTCTCTCTCTCTCTACATGCCATCAAACGTGACAAACCATAATTCTCTCTCTCTACATGCCACCAAACGTGACAAACCATAATTTTCTCTCTCTCTACATCCCATCAAACGTGACAAACCATAATTCTCTCTCTCTCTACATCCCATCAAACGTGACAAACCATAATTCTCTCTCTCTCTACATCCCATCAAACGTGACAAACCATAATTCTCTTTCTCTCTACATGCCATCAAACGTGACAAACCATAATTCTCTCTCTCTACATGCCATCAAACGTGACAAACCATAATTCTCTCTCTCTCTACATCCCATCAAACGTGACAAACCATAATTCTCTCTCTCTCTACATGCCATCAAACGTGACAAACCATAATTCTCTCTACATCCCATCAAACGTGACAAACCATAATTCTCTCTCTCTTTACATCCCATCAAACGTGACAAACCATAATTCTCTCTCTCTCTACATCCCACCAAACATGACAAACCATAATTCTCTCTCTCTACATCCCACCAAACGTAAAGAGAAACCATAATTCTCTCTCTCTACATGCCACCAAACATGACAAACCATAATTCTCTCTCTCTCTACATGCCACCAAACGTGACAAACCATAATTCTCTCTCTCTCTACATGCCACCAAACGTGACAAACCATAATTCTCTCTCTCTACATCCCACCAAACGTGACAAACCATAATTCTCTCTCTCTCTACATCCCACCAAACATGACAAATCATAATTCTCTCTCTCTCTCTACATCCCACCAAACATGACAAACCATAATTCTCTCTCTCTCTACATCCCACCAAACATGACAAACCATAATTCTCTCTCTCTCTACATCCCACCAAACATGACAAACCATAATTCTCTCTCTCTACATGCCACCAAACGTGACAAACCATAATTCTCTCTCTCTTTACATCCCATCAAACGTGACAAACCATAATTCTCTCTCTCTCTACATCCCACCAAACATGACAAACCATAATTCTCTCTCTCTACATCCCACCAAACGTAAAGAGAAACCATAATTCTCTCTCTCTCTACATGCCACCAAACGTGACAAACCATAATTCTCTGTCTCTACATCCCATCAAACGTGACAAACCATAATTCTCTCTCTCTCTACATGCCATCAAACGTAAAGGGAAACAATAATTCTCTCTCTCTCTACATGCCATCAAACGTGACAAACCATAATTCTCTCTCTCTACATGCCACCAAACGTGACAAACCATAATTCTCTCTCTCTCTACATCCCATCAAACGTGACAAACCATAATTCTCTCTCTCTCTACATCCCATCAAACGTGACAAACCATAATTCTCTCTCTCTACATCCCATCAAACGTGACAAACCATAATTCTCTCTCTCTCTACATGCCACCAAACGTGACAAACCATAATTCTCTCTCTCTACATCCCATCAAACGTGACAAACCATAATTCTCTCTACATGCCATCAAACGTGACAAACCATAATTCTCGCTCTCTCTACATGCCATCAAACGTGACAAACCATAATTCTCTCTCTCTCTACATGCCACCAAACGTAAAGAGAAACCATAATTCTCTCTCTCTACATGCCATCAAACGTGACAAACCATAATTCTCTCTCTCTACATCCCATCAAACATGACAAAGCATAATTCTCTCTCTCTCTCTACATCCCACCAAACATGACAAACCATAATTCTCTCTCTCTCTACATGCCACGAAACGTGACAAACCATAATTCTCTCTCTACATGCCATCAAACGTGACAAACCATAATTCTCTCTCTCTCTACATGCCATCAAACGTGACAAACCATAATTCTCTCTCTCTACATGCCATCAAACGTAAAGAGAAACCATAATTCTCTCTCTCTCTACATGCCATCAAACGTGACAAACCATAATTCTCTCTCTCTACATCCCATCAAACGTGACAAACCAGAATTCTCTCTCTCTCTACATGCCATCAAACATGACAAACCATAATTCTCTCTCTCTCTACATCCCACCAAACATGACAAACCATAATTCTCTCTCTCTCTACATCCCATCAAACGTGACAAACCATAATTCTCTCTCTCTCTACATCCCATCGAACGTGACAAACCATAATTCTCTCTCTCTCTACATGCCACCAAACGTGACAAACCATAATTCTCTCTCTCTCTACATCCCACCAAACATGACAAACCATAATTCTCTCTCTCTACATCCCACCAAACGTAAAGAGAAACCATAATTCTCTCTCTCTCTACATGCCACCAAACGTGACAAACCATAATTCTCTCTCTCTCTACATCCCACCAAACATGACAAATCATAATTGTCTCTCTCTCTCTACATCCCACCAAACATGACAAACCATAATTCTCTCTCTCTCTCTACATCCCACCAAACATGACAAACCATAATTCTCTCTCTCTCTACATCCCACCAAACATGACAAACCATAATTCTCTCTCTCTACATGCCACCAAACGTGACAAACCATAATTCTCTCTCTCTTTACATCCCATCAAACGTGACAAACCATAATTCTCTCTCTCTCTACATCCCACCAAACATGACAAACCATCATTCTCTCTCTCTACATCCCACCAAACGTAAAGAGAAACCATAATTCTCTCTCTCTCTACATGCCACCAAACGTGACAAACCATAATTCTCTCTCTACATCCCATCAAACGTGACAAACCATAATTCTCTCTCTCTCTACATGCCATCAAACGTAAAGGGAAACCATAATTCTCTCTCTCTCTACATGCCATCAAACGTGACAAACCATAATTCTCTCTCTCTCTACATGCCACCAAACGTGACAAACCATAATTCTCTCTCTCTCTACATCCCATCAAACGTGACAAACCATAATTCTCTCTCTCTCTACATCCCATCAAACGTGACAAACCATAATTCTCTCTCTCTCTACATCCCATCAAACGTGACAAACCATAATTCTCTCTCTCTACATCCCATCAAACGTGACAAACCATAATTCTCTCTCTCTCTACATGCCACCAAACGTGACAAACCATAATTCTCTCTCTCTACATCCCATCAAACGTGACAAACCATAATTCTCTCTACATGCCATCAAACGTGACAAACCATAATTCTCGCTCTCTCTACATGCCATCAAACGTGACAAACCATAATTCTCTCTCTCTCTACATGCCACCAAACGTAAAGAGAAACCATAATTCTCTCTCTCTACATGCCATCAAACGTGACAAACCATAATTCTCTCTCTCTACATCCCATCAAACATGACAAAGCATAATTCTCTCTCTCTCTCTACATCCCACCAAACATGACAAACCATAATTCTCTCTCTCTCTCTACATGCCACGAAACGTGACAAACCATAATTCTCTCTCTACATGCCATCAAACGTGACAAACCATAATTCTCTCTCTCTCTACATGCCATCAAACGTGACAAACCATAATTCTCTCTCTACATGCCATCAAACGTGACAAACCATAATTCTCTCTCTCTCTACATGCCATCAAACGTGACAAACCATAATTCTCTCTCTCTCTACATGCCATCAAACGTAAAGAGAAACCATAATTCTCTCTCTCTCTACATGCCATCAAACGTGACAAACCATAATTCTCTCTCTCTCTACATCCCATCAAACGTGACAAACCAGAATTCTCTCTCTCTCTACATGCCATCAAACATGACAAACCATAATTCTCTCTCTCTCTACATCCCACCAAACATGACAAACCATAATTCTCTCTCTCTCTACATCCCATCAAACGTGACAAACCATAATTCTCTCTCTCTCTACATCCCATCAAACGTGACAAACCATAATTCTCTTTCTCTCTACATGCCATCAAACGTGACAAACCATAATTCTCTCTCTCTACATGCCATCAAACGTGACAAACCATAATTCTCTCTCTCTCTACATCCCATCAAACGTGACAAACCATAATTCTCTCTCTCTCTACATGCCACCAAACGTGACAAACCATAATTCTCTCTCTCTCTACATCCCATCAAACGTGACAAACCATAATTCTCTCTCTCTCTACATCCCATCAAACGTGACAAACCATAATTCTCTCTCTCTACATGCCATCAAACGTGACAAACCATAATTCTCTCTCTCTCTACATGCCACCAAACGTGACAAACCATAATTCTGTCTCTCTCTACATCCCATCAAACGTGACAAACCATAATTCTCTCTCTACATGCCATCAAACGTGACAAACCATAATTCTCTCTCTCTCTACATGCCATCAAACGTGACAAACCATAATTCTCTCTCTCTCTACATGCCACCAAACGTGACAAACCATAATTCTCTCTCTCTACATCCCACCAAACATGACAAATCATAATTCTCTCTCTCTCTACATCCCACCAAACATGACAAACCATAATTCTCTCTCTCTACATGCCACCAAACGTGACAAACCATAATTCTCTCTCTCTTTACATCCCATCAAACGTGACAACCATAATTCTCTCTCTCTCTACATCCCACCAAACATGACAAACCATAATTCTCTCTCTCTACATCCCACCAAACGTAAAGAGAAACCATAATTCTCTCTCTCTCTACATGCCACCAAACGTGACAAACCATAATTCTCTCTCTACATCCCATCAAACGTGACAAACCATAATTCTCTCTCTCTCTACATGCCATCAAACGTAAAGGGAAACCATAATTCTCTCTCTCTCTACATGC
>JAVTVY010042595.1:0-19544 GCA_036873755.1 Hanleya hanleyi
GGGTATAGGATCAATGTTTGTCCCCCTGGAAAACGTACTTCTATACATTTGCGGTAGGGTTGTGGGGTCTCGTTTTACTCGTCTCGTCATTTAGAACATGATAGGAAGTGTCCCCGTGCGAATCGGTGAAATTTTTTAAAAAAGTCACCAAGGCCTGGGTAGGCCCATAGGCCTATACTGCATGGCTATGGGTGTATAGGGACATACGGGGTGGACATGTTGGAGTCTAGGCGAGTCCCTAATGGTCCGATGGGGTCGAGTGAGGTCTAATTTTGAAGCCCTCGTGAAGGAGCATCCCACTGGACTAATGGTTCGTCCGTGTTCAATAGTTTGCGCATGCGCAGTCTGGCCCGTAGTATAGAAACCAGGCATGTTGGGGGGTATGTGGGCGTGTGTTTGGGGTAGAGATGGACTATTCACTGTTCGAATGGGTCGTGGAAGGTGTCAAAGTGAAGCTTGTGTGGGTTAGAGTCAGGACGGCGTGGATGTGGGGTTGGAATATCGGCATTCTGCGCATGCGCGATGGTCAAAGGGTATGAAAATAGCCGTTTTGGGAGCTAGGGGAGCAACTATTGGTCCGATTGGGTCGAATGAGGTATCAAAGTGAAGCATTCGTGAAGGGGCAGCTGATGGGTTGGGTGTGTGGTAGGAATATTATTCTGCGCATGCGCAGACGCACTGCGGAACTCTCGTCCAATCAGAAGCGAGTATTTCAAATCCGTTACAGAGCTCTCAGCGAATCAGAAGCGAGTATTTTGACCCGGTGCATTATGGGACATATCCAAGATGGCGGCACGTATGTTCAAGATGGCGGTACATCCGGTGTCGAAAACTGGCCATTTCTTCGGGATGTGGTCAGCTAGTGTCGAAAACTGGACCCTGTATGGGTCCCGCTAGCCCCTTGACGCCATGATATAGACCGGAGAGAGAAAACAACAACAACAAGGATGACACATGAGGGAACAACAACAACAACAAGTTTTTTTTCATGTAGTTTATTTTCCGCTCCATCATAACATACCCACGCTGGGGGAGCCGCGTTGGGTATGTTTAAAATTCAAGAAAGACTCTTGTCCAATCAGAGACCGCCATTTGCATCTGTCCTATTCATTCCTGTCCGTTAGATGTATTCTTGTCCAATCAGATGTCGCCATTTCAGAGAGTTCCTTCTTCGGTCATGTTCATTCTGAACCGTTTATTCTAATCATCGTCGGACAGGCCCGGATATTCTTCGGGCAGCATGTCCTGAAACAGTTGTTTGCGCATTCTGATCGCATTTTCCAGGGCCTTTTTGGGTGGTAGCCCCATAGCCTCTTCCAAGTGACACTTGGTCTTCATGATGGACCTGTGCGTGGGGTCGCCTTTCATTTCAAGTGGTAGTAAGGTATACTGTTCATAGATCGCCATGGCTGTTTTCCTGATGCGGGAGCGCATTTGGGTGTACATCTGTTGTAAATTATCCTCTCCGGCATCCTCGATCGCTTCAGCGTGAGTATTGATAGCTGCTGTCACAATACGATCCCAGAAGGTAGGTTCTGCCTCACTTTCCTGGGATGTAGGCTGACTCTCTGAGGTCAAGCTCTCCATATCAGTAGATATACTGTCAACAATCTTGGATTCGGTATCAGTCGATGCACTCTCATCAATCTCTGTATCAGTATCTGCCTCAACGGGCTCCTCGGCGTCTTCAATCCCATGTATATTTTTCTGGTGTCGCATCATATCGTAATGTCTGGTGAACGTGTGTTCACACTCAGAACAAGTATAAGCCATGTTGACGGTTGAACGTCGACTGTGCGTGTTTTGGGTAACGGTCATCAACGCTTAGCTCAACGCTTCAACGCCCTGGTGAATTAGCTCAGAAGCTCTGATTTCATGGAATTGACATCAATTCATCGAAATGCAGTGACGCCCGTCAACACCCGTTGTTACGCCTTAACGCTCGTCTCAACGCTTTAACACACTTTCTTAACGCTTTAACGACGTTTAATGATGCGTTTGAACAAATGTTTCTTTTGTGCTATTGCTCTGACATACGCCGCTTTCCAGTTCATGCCCGAGGTTTTCAACATCGACGCTGTTCTTTCAATTTCCATATGGACTGGATCCTTATCCAACAATTTCATATGGGTCAGTAAGTCGACATACTGCTGACGTAAAGCCCGTCGTAGTCTGGGTGCCAATCTGTTACGGGCTAAAATTGCAGCTTCCTCTTTCGAATACCCTTTGCGTTGAAACTTGTTTCCGGTGGCCTCCAAAATCTCTCCCATCTCGGCGTCCATACTTTCTTTGAACAAATCCTTCCATAGCCTCGAGTTCACATTATGTTCTTCAACCTCGGGTTGGGCCTTCACGGTTGGGTGATATTCCGGGACTGGTGATATGAAGAAGGCCCGCTGTACGGGGGTGGGTTGCTGCTTCACCAAATGTGGACTCGGTGGATGGTGTAGGGGCTGTGGTGATCCCTCGTCGGGTAGCAGGTGGGTCGTCAGCCGGCGATCTTCGGGGGTATGGGCTTTTAAATCTACGAACAGGTAGCCGTACGGACGACTTGTCGCTTCTTGAAACGCCTGCATGAAATGGTCGATGTTCTGAGGATAAATTCGACTACCAAACACACGAATTTGTGCTCTGTCGATGGGGTTGGAGAACAACACAAAGTATTGGCAGTTCAAGGCAATATCTCTGGACGCCTTCCCTTGAGGAAAGAGATTCTGGGTCAAATAGATGACGGACAGATTGCGATGATGGGACCCTTTGGTGAATAGGTCGGCGATTTTCGAATTGTCCTTGGCCGCACTCATCAGATCATCTAGCACTACCACGTTGGTCTGCTCGGGGTCAAAGTAATACGGTTCGTCTATGTCATGGGGAATCCCTGGGACGAAACTCACATTCTGTAATCGCGTAGTTTCGTAGGCGGGCTGCCATTGGCTATAACACCAAACAACACGCGTCGAAGCTGGGGTTGCCACACCTTCCTCTAAGAACTTCATTACCCAGGACGTCTTTCCACATGCCGTAGGGCCGCTCACGGTCATCGTGTAGGGATGCTCTACTGCACTTGCTGGACCTATAGCGGGACTCGGTGGTGTCTCTTGGTTGTGTTTGCCTTGAATGTGCCTGATCATACTATGGCGACGAGAGAAGGTTCTCTGACAGAATGTACACGTACACGACATGTTGATCTGTCGACCAATACATAAGGACTGATGAGGGACACGTGTTCATTCTTATATGTACAGACGCCACACACCACACACACACACACACCACCACCACCACCACCGCCACCACCGGGCGTTGACGGGCGTCAACGCCCGGTGGTGGTGGTGGTGGGAACTCCCGTGTGGCAGAGCTCTTGGATCGGAGCTCTTGGAGCTCAAAGCCTGTGGAGCTCAGATCTCGGAAGTGACATTTGCATACGACCTCTGTGAGGTCACCCCGGCGCGCGCAGTGTAAAGGTCTCCACCGCGGTGGAAACCTTTGCGCGCCGTGGTGGTGGTGGTGGTGGTGGTGGTGGTGGTGGTGTGTGTGTGTGTGTGTGTGTGTGGTAGTGTGTGGTGGTGGTGTCTGTACATATAAGAATGAACATGTGTCCCTCATCAGTCCTTATGTATTGGTCGACAGATCAACTTGTCGTGTACGTGTACGTTCTGTCAGAGAACCTTCTCTCGTCGCGATAGTATGCTCAGGCACATTCAAGGCAAACACAACCAAGAGACACCACCGAGTCCCGCTATAGGTCCAGCAAGTGCAGTAGAGCATCCCTACACGATGACGGTGAGCGGCCCTACGGCATGTGGAAAGACGTCCTGGGTAATGAAGTTCTTAGAGGAAGGTGTGGCAACCCCAGCTCCGACACGTGTTGTTTGGTGTTATAGCCAATGGCAGCCCGCCTACGAAACTACGCGATTACAGAATGTGAGTTTCGTCCCAGGGATTCCCCATGACATAGACGAACCGTATTACTTTGACCCCGAGCAGACCAACGTGGTAGTGCTAGATGATCTGATGAGTGCGGCCAAGGACAATTCGAAAATCGCCGACCTATTCACCAAAGGGTCCCATCATCGCAATCTGTCCGTCATCTATTTGACCCAGAATCTCTTTCCTCAAGGGAAGGCGTCCAGAGATATTGCCTTGAACTGCCAATACTTTGTGTTGTTCTCCAACCCCATCGACAGAGCACAAATTCGTGTGTTTGGTAGTCGAATTTATCCTCAGAACATCGACCATTTCATGCAGGCGTTTCAAGAAGCGACAAGTCGTCCGTACGGCTACCTGTTCGTAGATTTAAAAGCCCATACCCCGAAGATCGCCGGCTGACGACCCACCTGCTACCCGACGAGGGATCACCACAGCCCCTACACCATCCACCGAGTCCACATTTGGTGAAGCAGCAACCCACCCCCGTACAGCGGGCCTTCTTCATATCACCAGTCCCGGAATATCACCCAACCGTGAAGGCCCAACCCGAGGTTGAAGAACATAATGTGAACTCGAGGCTATGGAAGGATTTGTTCAAAGAAAGTATGGACGCCGAGATGGGAGAGATTTTGGAGGCCACCGGAAACAAGTTTCAACGCAAAGGGTATTCGAAAGAGGAAGCTGCAATTTTAGCCCATAACAGATTGGCACCCAGACTACGACGGGCTTTACGTCAGCAGTATGTCGACTTACTGACCCATATGAAATTGTTGGATAAGGATCCAGTCCATATGGAAATTGAAAGAACAGCGTCGATGTTGAAAACCTCGGGCATGAACTGGAAAGCGGCGTATGTCAGAGCAATAGCACAAAAGAAACATTTGTTCGAACGCATCATTAAACGTCGTTAAAGCGTTAAGAAAGTGTGTTAAAGCGTTGAGACGAGCGTTAAGGCGTAACGACGGGCGTTGACGGGCGTCACTGCATTTCGATGAATTGATGTCAATTCCATGAAATCAGAGCTTCTGAGCTAATTCACCAGGGCGTTGAAGCGTTGAGCTAAGCGTTGATGACCGTTACTGTCTATAAAAGCGAGCGTATTCCCAAAACACGCACAGTCGACGTTCAACCGTCAACATGGCTTATACTTGTTCTGAGTGTGAACGCACGTTCACCAGACATTACGATATGATGCGACACCAGAAAAATATACATGGGAATGAAGACGCAGAGGAGCCCGTTGAGGCAGATACTGATACAGAGATTGATGAGAGTGCATCGACTGATACCGAATCCAAGATTGCTGACAGTATATCTACTGATATGGAGAGCTTGACCTCAGAGAGTCAGCCTACATCCCAGGAAAGTGAAGCAGAACCTACCTTCTGGGATCGTATTGTGACAGCAGCTATCAATACTCACGCTGAAGCGATCGAGGACGCCGGAGAGGATAATTTACAACAGACATACACCCAAATGCGCTCCCGCATCAGGAAAACAGCCATGGCGATCTATGAACAGTATACCTTACTACCGCTTGAAATGAAAGGCGACCCCACGCACAGGTCCATCATGAAGACCAAGCGTCACTTGGAAGAGGCTATGGGGCTACCACCCACAGAGGCCCTGGAAAATGCGATCAGAATGCGCAAACAACTGTTTCAGGACATGCTGCCCGAAGAATATCCGGGCCTGTCCGACGATGATTAGAATAAACGGTTCAGAATGAACATGACCGAAGAAGGAACTCTCTGAAATGGCGACTTCTGATTGGACAAGAATACATCTAACGGACAGGAACGAATAGGACAGATGCAAATGGCTGTCTCTGATTGGACATGAGTCTTTCTTGAATTGTAAACATGCCCAATGCGGCTCCCCCAGCGTGGGTATGTTATGATGGAGGGGAAAATGAACTATATGAAAAAAACTTGTTGTTGTTGTTGTTCCCTCATGTGTCATCCTTGTTGTTGTTGTTTTCTCTCTCCGGTCTATATCATGGCGTCAAGGCGCTAGCGGGACCCATACAGGTTCCAGTTTTCGACACTAGGTGACCACATCCCGAATAAATGGCCAGTTTTCGACACCGGATGTGCCGCCATCTTGAACATACGTGCCGCCATCTTGGATATGTCCCATAATGCACCGGGTCAAAATACTCGCTTCTGATTCGCTGAGAGCTCTGTGACGGATTTGAAATACTCGCTTCTGATTGGACGAGAGCTCCGCAGTGCGTCTGCGCATGCGCAGAATAATATTCCTACCACACACCCAACCCATCAGCTGCCCCTTCACGAATGCTTCACTTTGATACCTCATTCGACCCAATCGGACCAATAGTTGCTCCCCTAGCTCCCAAAACGGCTATTTTCATACCCTTTGACCACCGCGCATGCGCAGAATGCCGATATTCCAACCCCACATCCACGCCGTCCTGACTCTAACCCACACAAGCTTCACTTTGACACCTTCCACGACCCATTCGAACCGTGAATAGTCCATCTCTACCCCAAACACACACCCACATACCCCCCAAAATGCCTGGTTTCTATATGACGGGCCAGACTGCGCATGCGCAGACTATTGAACACGGACGAACCATTAGTCCAGTGGGATGCTCCTTCACGAGGGCTTCAAAATAAGACCTCACTCGACCCCATTGGACCATTAGGGACTCACCTAGACTCCAACATGTCCACCCCGTATGGCTACCCAGGCCTTGGTGACTTTTTTAAAAAATTTCACCGATTCGCACGGGGACACTTCCTATCATGTTCTAAATGACGAGACGAGTAAAACGAGACCCCATAACCCTACCGCAAATGTATAGAAGTACGTTTCCCAGGGGGACAAACATTGATCCTATACCCCAGTATGGGACTATATGGGGCTCGGTGACTTTTTTCAAAAATTTCCCCGTTTCGCTCCGGGACACTTCTTATCATGTTTGTCTTGACGAGACTAAGAAAACGAGACCCCACAACCTATACCGCAAATGTCGAGAAGTAGGTTTCCCAGGATGGTCCTATACTGGGTCGTAATTTAGAATAAAGTCCGTGTTCCGTATTTTTTCAGGAAAATTTTTACATACACCCACCCAGGAACTAGGGGAGATAACTCTATTGACAGGCGAGCCCCGTTAAGCCCGGCGACCTATATACCCCCATACCCCATATAGGTATTTTCCCGGATTTTTCGATAAAGTCCGAGTTCCGTATTTTTTTAGGAAAAATTTTACATGCACCCACCCCATTGCCTGAATGCCCCTTCACCTAGGCTTCACATTGATACCCCACTCCCACATCAGCCGCCATTTTGACCACACCACCCACACCAGCCGCCATTTTGACCCCACCACCCACATCAGCCGCCATTTTGACCCCACTCCCACATCAGCCGCCATTTTGACCACACTCCCACATCAGTCGCCATTTTGACCCCACCACCCACATCAGCCGCCATTTTGTCCCATCCCACATCAGCCGCCATTTTGTTCCATCCCACAGGCCGCCATTTTGACCCCACAGGCCGCCATTTTGTCCCATCCCACATCAGCCGCCATTTTGTCCCATCCCACATCAGCCGCCATTTTGTCCCATCCCACATCAGCCGCCATTTTGTCCCATCCCACATCAGCCGCCATTTTGTCCCATCCCACATCAGCCGCCATTTTGTCCCATCCCACATCAACCGCCATTTTGTCCCATCCCACAGGCCGCCATTTTGTCCCATCCCACATCAACCGCCATTTTGACCCCACTCCCACATTAACATGGTACAACACCTATAGATTATGTTTATTACTAGGACGTCAGCGAAATACTAGTACCCATCCTCCGTATGGCAGAACTGTACAACCCAAAACAAGTCAGGACATGCCTTGATCACGTGATCGTCATTGGGAAACCCCCACTGGGGAATCCCCCACTGGGAATCCCCGCCACACTTCCGCCACAAATTTTACCCGGGGGGAACAAAAAAGTAGGTCAATACGCGCTGTAATCCGTTAATACTACTACTCCAGGTTTTCATCGTGCGACCATGTAACCGACAATGATCTCCACCCCACGAATAAGAAAATCTGTAGTTCAAACATGTTGTCAAACTTCAGCAATATATTTTGTTAAGACCGAATGAAACGCAACTTCCAGTTCTTCATTTTGGTATTTTCAGTATAATATCGAACGTATGCTCTCTTCGATCGGCAATGTTTAATGTCGCACGTCCCCGTAAACCGGCAATATTCTCAATTTAATGACCATGAGTAATCGCGGTTCAAACATTGGATATATTTCGTTTGAATTGAGACATAATGAAAATCAACTTAGTTGTTACAAATGGTTATGTTCAAAATGCTCAAAAAGTTTGCAAGGTTTATCAAATACTGATTTTAAGGAAACTCGTTGATCTGGAAATTTTTCTATCGCACAACTACATAAGCCCACAATATTATCAATCTCGCGACCACGATAAATGGGGATTTTCGAAAAATTAGGATTGGGCGTTTTCGATTACAGTGCTACGTGACTTGGCGAAAAATATCCGTTTTTAATTTACTTACGGTCGCGAATACTTAGGGAACTATATATTACTTCGTGTTTTAGTAGAGAATATTGAGTTTTGCCAAACAGAAATCGTTCAATATTATTGTGAAGTTGCTTTATATACCTCGATTGGGGCGTACAGCACTATACCTCAAATGCCCATCTGATGTATTCAACCTGAAGGAGCTTCTTGAATTTAGGGCATGAGTACCTTGATAGGAATGGTATATGCCGGATATCCAAATGGGACACAACATGCCCAGTTTAGAGTTCTGATCTGGATGTGGATGAGTTCAATGCCATTCCCTCCAAGCTATTGCATGGTATGAAATAAGCCATCCTTGTCTGCCAAGTTTCAAAAAGTATGCCATGGAGTTCCTAGAAGTTCCACCCCAGCGCACCATGGCACATTGTTTGAAATGCCTTATGCCAGTTCCTAGCATGCCCCATTCCCAATCTCAAGAAGCTCCCCAACCTGTTCAACAGAAAATCATTCGGCCTTCCTAAAATGCTCACCTCCAATAATTTTTCTTCATGTCAATCATGACAAGCTACTGAAACCACAACTGACCTCATCTACCACTAGTATTTCTACTTATTTGAAAGGCACAGATTTAAAGGATATGTGACGACAATACGAGAAAAACTCCCTTGTGTGTGATAGTAATCAAGCTGAATTTGTTTCCGATCTAAAACCTGCCAAATCAGATTTTTCTTCAAGTTTACATACTGAAATATCAGCCTCGAGAAAACTGTGATGCTCCGTTATATAGAAATGGAGATAAGATTGATCAAAATGTGTTCCCTGCCAGCCCAATATGTTATATTTTTTTAGGCATTTACAGTGATGATTTCATTGACCTTGCTACCATGGGCTTATGATGCCAACAGAACACATGCATGCCTTTTACCTAATAAGCCAGACATGCATGCCCTGGATATACATTACTCTCTGTAAACCAGGGCCAGTCAAGAACCCAAATCTTTACAACAAATTGACAACAGGACGATGGAATGCTCAACATTATTTCCGTATTCCAGGTTTCCATCTTTTACAGTTGAAAGTAGAAAGATGGAAGGCTCGACATCGCTCCAATATTCCAGGTTTCCATCTCACAAAATATGAAAGTGCCCAGTACGCAGGGTTTGTACGGGTCCTGCATTTCCTTGAATTCTGAGAAAATAAATTCCAGGACCTGGAAATACTTGAATTCTGACAATATTTGTAAAGAGTCATGGAAAAGTCCTTGAATTTTATTGTTCTCTCTCGCCCCAAAATATCTGCCACAATTAATTACTTGCCTTTCGAGCTCACAATCGTAGGTCGTTATGTGTTCGATATATGTTCAGCACTTACCATGTGACCCTGATGTCAAAACCGACAATAAACGCGAGGTAAACATGCTAATAAGTGTTACAAAATATCCAGGAAAAATCAGTTAAAGTTCATGGAAAAAGGTTGTATGGACCTGGAAATGTCGTGGAATTTTGCCTTTCACAAAGTGTAGGAACCCTGAGTACGGTAATTCCTCTAAATATTCAATCCACTTATCAAAATATCAAATAAATTCAATCAGCTGATCTAATAAATTTGATCACCCTCTAAAATCATTGAAATTTGAAGAAATAATATGAAAATATTGCCTTGTTTTAAGGGGAATATGCAGTTTTGTTGCCCCGAGTGTGTGCATATTGCCCGAGCCGCAAGCGAGGGCAATATGCGCAGCCGAGGGGCAACGAAACTGGCTATTCCCCTCACAACAAGGCAATAATTTCATTATTATATTTATCAAGTTAACTCAGTGCTAATCTATTATCTCTCGAGCAAAATAATGGTTTTATGTTTATTTTGAAAGAGCGCAATCTTTCTGAGTTGATTGCTTTCAGTGGGCAATCCCCAGCAACATTATTTTTCATGCACGAGATTCCACTGATTCGGAGCTGCTTCACAACTATCGTGTAAATCTCGCAGCGCACGTATAGTTAGTTATTCGATGCCGCTTGTTAGTTACTCCAATAATGTGCTTGGGTACGATTCTGCTTACAATTAGATGGGGGGAGATAATTTATTTCTGCTGTGTTCTCCAGCTAAAATCAACTGCGCCGTGATGGGCTATTTGGAGCGCGACTGAGAGAACGGGGCGACCTCTGTTGTAATTATCTCCCTTTAGTGTACATTCCATGGGGGGTGGAATATGCAGTTTTGTTGACCGGGGAATATGCAGTTTTATCTCATTACAATTTATATAGGGAGACACTCTAATAAATATAATAATGTATTATAATTTATATTCATGAATTTGGATGAATTTGTCAACTTCCTGTTCTAATAAATTTAGCCCCGACCATGGGGCTTGACCTGGGATGTCGTTGTGCACATCGCAGGTCATGGTAAGAATAGACCTCAGCTCCTCAGAGAGCTTGTCGTGAGAGGTGACTAACTGAGGCACCCGTGGGGTTCCCGGGGGTAAAAAGGAATAGGACCCCACCCGTGTGGTTCCCGGGTGTGAAAAGAAATAGCACCCAACGTCGTGATATGACTGAAATATAGTTGAAAGCGACGTTAAATCATATTCACTCACTCTAATAAATTTGATCAACCTCTAATTTTACAGTAGAAAATTTCACTTCTTGCGATTGTATTATGAGAGGGTTACCGTGAGATTATTTATCCCTGTCTGCTACTGGTGATAGCGGGCAGATCCCATAATGTATCGCTTTTCAAGCAACGACGTCGTGTTCAGTCTCAGTAAACTCAGATATAAAATCACAGAATATAGACTTCAGCGCTATATGAATCCCGTGCGAATTTCAAACTACATTTGTTAGCCAATCAGGCAGCTAGAATGGTGAAACAATTTCAAAATCACGCTCACAGTAATTACACACCGTAGCACATGAACCAGTATCGTGAATATTATTGGAAAACAGTATCCAAATACTGCATCATTTCCACACATCAAAGGGTCTACTGCCGTCGAAAAATCGGGCTTTGTTAGGCAAAAAAAATAAAATTGAAAGATCAAGCATCAATCAGATATGATGACAACACGATGATGACAATAAACAATATTCATTACGTTTTATAATATGACACTGCTGGCATTACAATAGAAAATGTTACCTTGAATGTGAATATGTCCAAATACAAAAAATACTAGATTGACAAGGGTGATTCCTCGTGCCACTGAGCCGAATTTTAAAGTTATTGGAATTGCCATTTGTTCAGTTTTCACATTCTTCAGTTACCATTTTGTCTCGTTGACTCGAGCGCCCACTTGCGAGCAATGGCAAGTTACTCCTACAGTGACTGACATTTCCACGACTGAACTCTCAAACATGTTGAATGCAGATAATCAGGGGGCTATTGCACACCATAATTTCCCTTTTCCTTCTTTTTATCTTGCCTTACGAAGTCAGGGGAGATATTATGAGAGAGGAGAAGATGATGTCGCCGTCGGTATCCCCTCCCATGACCTGAAAATGATAGGGTTCTTGGTTTAGTAAATTTAAAAAAAAATCAAGACAAATTCAGATTTTTTTTTTTTTTTTTTTAATATGAGAGGTGGGTATTCCACCAAGGGGTCAGTTATGGCACTATCCCAAAGGATATTCTATGGGTGCTCCAATGTTAAATCTAAAGATAAAAGAGTTTTTTTTTAGCTGAAGTGCACATGTACATGTGTACATAGGTTTGCTGCAGTTGTCAGTTGTCACTAGATGATTATGAAACTTGATACACATACCTGTGCTATTTTTGAGATGAAATATTAATTTTTGTACAAATTAGGGCAAACGTTAAGGTTTTTGTTTAACAAAATTGTAGGTCTTAAATTTTGCTTTAGTTGTAAACTAGCTGTCAATGAATGATTATGAAACCTGGTACACATGTTTCTTATGACTAGGGGAAGTGCTATTTATGAGATGAAATATTAATTTGTGTCCAAATTATGATGTTTTGGACTCAGTAATTTGTCAGTTATAAGGGATTTGTAACTAGATGAAAATATTCTGAAAAGTTAAATGAATTTGTCAGATTTTATGGATAATTATGAATCTTGGTACACATGTTTTATATATTTAGAGGATGTGCCTGTGCTATTTATGAGATGAAATATTAATTTTTGTCCAAATTATGAGGAGTTCGACGTAGTAATTCGCCAATCTCTTGGCATGAAAATGCTAGCAGATGGCGCTGTTCTCTGCAATATATGTACAGGTAATGTTGATCTTCCCTCAATAGATCCTATGGGTTGAGCAGGCCTGTGCTGTAATATTTTTCTATGGTAACTAGAATGGTTTTCCAGCGATTAATTTTGGTTAACCTATGTTCACCTGAGATAACCTTTTTTAACAACATTTATATAAATTGGCATGATCTGGGGTAACCTGATCTACTGGTCCACTAAATATGAGTTTGGGAAACCGTCAGGCGATCACGTTCGACTGTTACCATTATAACGGCACAGGCCTGCTAAGACGTTTCTGATTATGATAATCCTAAAATTCAGATACCCGAAGAACAGCCATGACAGCTCATATACATAGCATACAATCGATAGTACAACTCTAGGGGTACTCGCTCGCTCTGCAGGTATATAGAAGGATTATCTCAGAGTGAAAATGGAAGGTTCTGTTCTAAATTCGTTTTCTGTGGTGAACATATCTTTATTTTCCTTTCTTTTCTTCGTCGCACGGAACAACCTAATAACCATAGAATACATCAAGATGCCGATCCAAAGCATGCGATTGTTAGTACTGGAACAGGTGCAAGAAAAGATGCTGCGCTGTTCGTATATTGATTTTTGATATCGTGTATACATCCATTTAATTGTAATTTGCTGTATGTTTACCCCCTAGATACACAGTAGATATGTCAGGTAGTCTAGTTGGCTAAAATAAAAACAGTTCGTCACTTGTTAGTTGAATTATGTCGAACTTTCACCTAAAATATGCGTGTACAGGTTGTGAGGAGCATTCGCACTTTTTTCTTAATAGACGAAACTACGGTTTATACGAGTATGATTCTTGTGTGGATAGAACAACCAACATCCCTAGAGTTCCATGAAATAGAGTTTATTATAAAATAGTAGTTTGAAACTTTATCCAGGAATCACAAAGCACAGCCAGGCAGACAGATGACTCCGAGTGGAACCTTTTATACCTCCAAGAGCGAGCGAGCGAATTATCCCTAGACATGCGGAGGTGGTGCACTATCGATTGTATGCCGTGATATGACAACCACTCCTTCCACTGATCGATACCCGTGTGTGGAATGAGTAATGCATGAAATTTTCATCAAATCCTTACAATTGCAACCGTTTATCCTCCCCGAATGATTCAAATATTGAATACTTGGAAAACGGCTGCAATTGTAAGGATTTGATGAAAATTTCATTCATTACTCATTCCACACACAAGTATACTATAGTCTGGAGAAGTGGATGGAATGGTCTGACTACCCCACTGATCTGCGTTTCACTGTATTACTGCTACAGCCGCAGGTTTTGACTGCAATGTAATCATTTCTCACTTGTTTCTTTCAGAACCTCCCATTTGACATACATAACCGGTATAAATTTACAGTATTCTACACCCTGCTTTCTATCTCGGGTTTCTGCACCCCATTGTTCGTGATCCATCTTCAGGTCTCGAAGCAGAAATGATGACTGTTTTACAGCTGGGAAATTGTAATTAGACATGGTAAGTCTTAAATGAAAGTCTAACAATGCGGTACGGCAAGGCCATCCATAATAATAGTCTGTCTGAGGTAACAAGTTTAAAAACAGGTGGGTTGGAAGGTCAATAGAAATTTTTATATTAATTTTATTATTTTGGCAGAGTTCGTAAACGAATAGTCAAATATATATAGATTTTCTCGTATCTACTAAAAAAACCCTGAATAATAACATGCAGTAATTGTAGAAATTTGGAGTAGACTACCAATGCAACAGTGAGGTTAAAATTTCAAATTAAAACAATATTCATTTAAGACCGACCCTAAACTTGCTAAATATTTTTGGCACATCATGGGATACCTATTTCCCGCCATCAAAGTGCATTCTGCCGACGTAGGCACTGCCAGTAGTATACAGCGCGCAAGATAAGTCAGTGTAAACCCGGATGTAGAGGTCATAGAGGTCAATTGTGAAATATTGACCAATCAAATGCGAGAATGTAGTTTGACTGCGCTTGGTGGTGACGTCATAATTGTGGATGTGCGCGTGAGGGACTGTGGGAGGTGGGACAAGATGGCGGCTGGTTTTAGTGTCGTGTGGGAGGTGGGACAAGATGGCGGCCGGTTTTAGTGTCGTGTGGGAGGTGGGACAAGATGGCGGCCTGTTTTAGTGTCGTGTGGGAGGTGGGACAAGATGGCGGTTGGTTTTAGTGTGTTGTGTGGGAGGTGGGACAAGATGGCGGGCCGTATTTGTGTGTTTTTGTGTGTTGTGTGGGAGGTGGGACAAGATGGCGGCCGGTTTTAGTGTCGTGTGGGAGGTGGGACAAGATGGCGGCGAGTTTTAGTGTCGTGTGGGAGGTGGGACAAGATGGCGGCCTGTTTTAGTGTCGTGTGGGAGGTGGGACAAGATGGCGGTCCGTTTTAGTGTGTTGTGTGGGAGGTGGGACAAGATGGCGGCCCGTATTTGTGTGTTGTGTGGGAGGTGGGACAAGATGGCGGCCTGTTTTAGTGTGTTGTGTGGGAGGTGGGATAAGATGGCGGCCGGTTTTAGTGTGTGGGAGGTGGACGGCATGTTCGGGCATGTTCGGGCAAAAAAAAGTTCCGGCAAAAAAAAAAAAAAAAAAAAAAATGTATTCATGCGCGGTGATGCGGTTTGGCCGTGGTTTTGGCGGTGATTCGGTCTCGGGAAAAAGCTTCCGCGGAGAAAAAGTAGTCCCTAGATAAAATGGTCCGATGGGGTCGAGTGAGGTATCAAAGTGAAGGTTAGGTGAAGGAGCATCTAATGGGCTGGGTGTGGGGTTGAAATATCGTCATTCTGCGCATGCGCGGCGGCCGAAGGGTATGAAAATAGCCTTTTTGGAGCTAGGGGAGCCCCTAAGGGTCCGATGGGGTCGAGTGAGGTATCAAATTGAAGGTTAGGTGAAGGGGCATCTGATGGGCTGGGCGCGGGGTTGAACTATCGGCATTCTGCGCATGCGCGGAGGCCAAAGGGTATGAAAATAGCCTTTTTGGAGCTAGGAGATTGACTACTGGTCCAGTGGGGTCGAGTGAGGTATCGATGTGAAGCATTCGTGAAGGGGCATCTGATGGGCTGGGTGTGGGGTTGAAATATCGGCATTCTGCGCATGCGCGGTGGCCCAAGGGTATGGAAATAGCGGTTTTGGAGCTAGGGAGTCCCTAATGGGCCAATGGAGTCGTATGAGGTATCAAAGTGAAGCATTCGTGAAGGGGCATCTGATGGACTGGGCGTGGGGTTGAAATATCGGCATTCTGCGCATGCGTGGTGACCCAAGGGTATGGAAATAGACGTTTTGGAGCTAGGGGAGCCCCTAATGGTCCAATGGGGTCGAGTGAGGTATCAAAGTGAAGCATTCGTGAAGGGGCATCTGATGGGCTGGATATGGGGCTGAACTATCGGCATTCTGCGCATGCGCGGTGGCCCAAGGGTATGAAAATAGCCGTGTTGGGAGCTAGGGAGCCCCTAATGGACCAATGGGGTCGAGTGAGGTATCAAAGTGAAGCTTATGTGAAGGGGCATCTGATGGGCTGGGTGTGGGGTTGAACTATCGGCATTCTGCGCATGCGCGGTGGCCCAAGTGTATGAAAATAGCCGTGTTGGGATGTAGGGGAGCCCCTAATGCACCAATGGGGTCGAGTGAGGTATCTAAGTGAAGCATTCGTGAAGGGGCATCTGATGGGTTGGGTGTGCGGTAGGAATATCATTCTGCGCATGCGCAGATGCAATACGGAGGTCTCGTCCAATCAGAAGCGAGTATTTCAAATCCGTCCCAGAGCTCTCGTCCAATCAGAAGCGAGTATTTTGACCCGGTGCATTATGGGACATATCCAAGATGGCGGCACATCCGGTGTCGAAAACTGGCCATTTTGTCGGATGTGGTCACTTAGTGTCGAAAACTGGACCCTGTATGACGTCACTTCCGGGTTTTTCACTAAAAACTACATCCAAACATAGAAGAGTTCCTAATGTTTCCTCTTAGACGTCCGTATGTTCAATCGCCGGTGGGTTTTCCCGCCCCGCCCCGCAGCGCGAGCGCGCGCGAGTTCTCCGGAAGTGCGCGTCATCCCCGGCAGTGCGCGCGCGGACGCGGGTCAAAAGGTCAAAGGGTCACCTCCAGGTCAGACGGTCCAATGTCCAATGAGACAATGTTGCGAGGTGTGAGTGAGTGCAAGAATGTATTCATCCGCGGTGATGCAGTCATGTCTGGCGGTGATTCGGTCTCGGGGAAAAAGCTTCCTTGCCCAATGCCTACGGACTTTACCGAAGATACACGGACTTTAACGAAAAGACACGGACGTACACGAAAAGACGCGAAGGTGAACGCCATTGTGGGAAACCTCCCACAGACAGGTCAGTACATGCATTTCTATGTTGTTCACGCATAATAAAAGGATTGATCTGTAATCTGTGTTGTTGTTGTTGCTCCCTTTTTTTGGACTAACCCATCAGAATAGTACGTATCACGGACTATACCCGTAGAGCTACATCTGGTCTATAAAACACGTCCCTCTGGATCCCACACCTTCATTTCTACAGAGCCATGGCGGAGACCCAGCCCCATGCGACTCGCATTTTACAGTATGCCACCGTGGTGAATTCATTCACGGGTTACCGAGCAGTGGTCCGGTCCATGTTTGCAGATGGCGACGACAACGAGGGACGACGCCAGATCCTGAACGAGTTCACAGAAGCGGTCCTCCACAGAGTGCACTCGATGGAGAGGCATGCCATCACTCACCACTACTGGACTATGACAGCCATCCTTGATGCTCGGGCTATGGACCACGAGCGCTCACGCCGCAACCAGCACCGGCTGGTTGGCCTCATACGAGTCTGTGCCCTATTCACCCTGGCGCTGTGGTATTGACACTATAAATACCAGGGTCAGACAGAGTGTGTGTCATTCACCGTTCGACATTTGGACCAAGCATGTCATCCGTCCTACGAGCCATCCTCCCCCTTACACCTTACCAGGTGGGATTATACGTTTATGAAGATTATGTGACTCTGGTGGAAGATAGTGGCGGGGATTGGAGGGCGTCCCCTGAGACTTTATCGAATACGGTGACACTACAGCGTGATGGGTGGACTAAGTTTAAACGGGTGTTGAGCGGAGAGTTAGACGGACACCTGATCCACCTGGACAAGGCCAACTACGTATACCATACTGCGCTCTACCCACGGGTGGGACGCTACCAAGAGCCGGCTCGAAGTTTCCTCCTAACTCCCTCTCTGTGGTCAGCCTTGGAGAAAATAGGCCCCCTGGTGGACCAGTTATTTATACCCGACGATCGATCACCCCACCAATTGGCATGGGCTCATGCTATCGAACACGCACTAGATGAACCTAATGAAAAAAAAGCGGATGGAGAAAATACTATATGTATAGAATGCGCAGAGGCTGGAATGACAGTGTCACCTCATGAAGCCACCCACACACACATGACGGGCCAGAACGATGAAGAAGAAGAAAAAATCCGTGATGAAGCCGCGGGGCCAATGGCTGAACCCCATGAACAACTACATGAACCCGACGACGATGCCATTGATTACCCGGCTAGACTCAGTCAGCCCAATGACATGACCACCTGATCCTTTGATCTCACGGGGTTCTCCCTATAAATACGGGAGACAGTGAAATCTGGTACCATTCACGTACTGACCATGACGGAGCATATAGTACTGGCGTATTTCAGCTTGACCCCCGAGGTTTTCCTGCACGTGTATGCGGATAAGGTCGATATCATGGAGGAGGTGGTGGGAGACACGGACCCTACACAACCGTGCCCGGCTCACATTCGTCTGTCCCGGGAGGGCTGGACCAAATTCAAACGGGTGTTGTCTGGTGAACTGGACGGCGACCTCATCCACTTGTGTCACGATGTGTACATTCGACGCGGCCCTTTCTTTGCTCAATTGGCTCGGAGGTACAGTGCATTTTACCCTTCACCCTGATCTATGGTCTGCATTGGAAGATGCCGTGGTGGATGTGGATGAAGTGCTTATCAAGCGGTCATCAGACGAGTTGGACTGGTCATTGACCATGGCCACTGTGGAAGTCCACGAAGAAACTCAGGCCCAAGATATACCCGTTATAAATAAACGATAGAGCCAGGGTCCATCATCATTTTGTCACCATGAAGCGCTGGGAGAAGGTGTTGGATAACTTATACTACAGTCCCGACAGTCCGGCAGCCTATAGTGCATTGTCGGCTCTCTCTCGAGCGGCCAAACCCCAGGGGTACAACGTGCCCAAGTCCGAGATTGGTTAAGAAGACAAGACACCTATACCTTACATCGATCTGTCCGTCGCCATTTTCTACGGAACCGGGTCATCGTGGGAGGAATAGATGCCCAGTGGCAAGCGGATTTGGTGGATATGAGCGCCTTTGCCAAACACAACAATGAGAATCGGTATATCTTGACGTGCATCGATATCCTATCCAAGTATGCGTGGGTGGTACCCATCCGGACGAAAACGGGGGCAAATCTCATAGCGGCGTTAAAAGACATCTTCAAGACCGGGCGCAAACCTTTGTATTTGCAAACCGACGAAGGCACGGAATTCCTCAACAGACCGTTCCAAGCCTTTCTCAAGAAACAGAAGGTGTTTTTCTTCCATACGTACAACGAGACCAAGGCTTCCGTGGTGGAGAGGTTCAACAGGACATTCAAAAGCCGCATGTATAAATATTTCACCTATAAGAATACAAGGCGGTACATCGATGTTCTCCCGAAACTGGTGAGGGTTACAATCGAGCCTATCATCGAAGTATAGAGAGAGCCCCCATTACCGTGACCCAACGCAATGAAGCCCAAGTCCGGCGTGTCTTGTACCCCAGGCCATCGCAGCGAACGACGAAGGCGGTGTACA
>JAVTVY010042596.1:0-19211 GCA_036873755.1 Hanleya hanleyi
GTTAATGTTATTTAAACAGCGTGATAGATGATTGACCTATTATTATGCAAATTAGATAGATGACAATTTTCTTTTAAATATCATTGGATGCGGATATATATGCCTGTGTGCACCTCGAGATTATTTTGCTGAATTCGTTATGTGAACTGATTTACGGAGCAAAAACTACCTTTTTTTACCTTCATTTTAGAGAGCAGGATCCCCCTAACCTGTTGAATCACCAAATGTCATGCATGTCGGTTACATTACATGTGTTTGTCGAATATATTGCATAGAAATTTAGTAATTCTTAATGAACGCATGATGGGAAATGTCGTGGGAGTAAAAGAAATTTCTGCATGAGATTTGTGGATTATGTCCGAGCATGGAAGTTTAACTCCCGCTAAGCTTAGGTACATGTAAAATAACATGATTTATTATATCCTGCAAGCTAGAAGAAATCTGGGCAACCATTTCACTAATGAATCTGTACTCTCCATGCAGGAGAATTTTCACTCGAGGGAAATTGAACTTGAGGGAAAAAAAAGCAAATGGAACAATTTGTCATGTGAATTACTTGCCCTTCTACTGAAAGAAATTACTTGTAATAAAGATTTCACATTTTATTGCAGATTAGTTGAATTATTCACCTGCGAAGAAATGTTCTAATAATGTTTCCAAATTGATGTATTTTTCTTTGATCGATAAAAACTATTGAAACAACGTACCGGGACACAATTGAGAATTTTTCACAAATTTTCACGTAAACCAATTGGCATTATGTTTATATTTGTATTCTCCTTTTGCTCCCAGTTATATGTGCGCAAGGTTTAATAGGCAAAGATAAGACGGGGACCAGCGACCCCTACGTCACAGTTCAAGTCGGCAAAGTGAAGAAACGAACGAAAACTGTTCCACAAGACCTTAATCCAGAATGGAATGAAAAATTTTACTTGTAAGTACGGGTTATCTAAATTTACTGGTAGTTAATTACTGTACTTGAAAGTACGTGATATCTAAATTTTCCTTGCAAGTTCGTGGAAGGGACGGGAGTGAGCAGACTGAAGAATTGAGCACAAACAGGCATATATGACCTACGTTCTCATGGAAAACATTGACTAAAATGAACCGAAATGCTGATCATACGAAAACAGATGGAAAAATATTAAAGTTGTTATAAAGCAGATTTGGTGTTAGTTCACATTTTCGCATCAAATATTCAAATGTAGGCACTAACGTGATATGACTGAAAAATTGTTGGAAATGATGTTAAATCCTACGGGCTCTGTTACCCAAATATTCAATAACTTCTGTATAATTAACACATTTGTTAATTATCCCGTCCTGTCTGTAACCTAGTTTAAGTTAGAGATGCCTAATGCAGCTCACTCATCCTGTCAGCACCGTACCTCCACTGGTGCCAAAATCAGGGAAATGGCAAATGGACTATTAACAATTAAGGGACCGTTAATTGTGCAAATATATGCACCAGAATGATCCTGTGAACGTTAATTATTTCTGCATTCTCTTCAATTAATAAATTGTCCCTCCATATGCATTGGAATGGCGTTAATGTTAACATCAAATGTCAAAGTTGGATGATTGGAACTCTACATGGAGATTTTACCCGTCAGGAAAATTTTGCATCATCTGTGTCTGTCTGTCTGTCTGTCCGTCTGTCCATCTTTCTTGTGGACATGGTATCTCAAGAAGAATTATAGCCAGGCATTGTAAATTCATACCACATATGCATCTGGTGATGGGTCAGAAGCCTATTGAAAATGACTGACCTTGACCTATTTTATCAATGTCAAATTCTAGTTTGAAAAATGTATATGGTTGATGTTTTTGCTAATACCGTTGACGTATAAATATGACAAATTTCTCATGTTATTTGCGCTGAAAACTTACCTCACTTCCACTCTTTGCATTTCTTGTCTACATGAAATATCACAGTAAGAATTTAAATGACACAGTTATCTCCCCTGCTAGTCACCTGATTGCATAGCTACCCACAATTCTACTTCCTTCTTGTTCTACTGCTTCGTAGGGCTGGAAGTAAACATTGTCAACTCCGTGAAAAAGTGCCTTTTCTAGCGAAACTACTCACAGTTGGATTACCTCAGACGTCTGATTTTCTGCAAGAAGTCCTTTGGGAAGTATTCTCTAAGTTATCAGCGTAAAAATGGCTCAAAATATGTCTCAAATGTCATGCATGTCTTGTGGAGGTGACAAGCCTAGTTATGACCTTCACTCAGTGTGTCCGCCATGCCGCCAGGGTAGAATCTGTACATGGGACACGGCCTGTGAAGAGTGTATTGTGTGGGCGCCCGGCATATTCCAGGTGTATCTGGCCGGTTCTCTGGCAGCTAACGAAGGAAATAATGTTGTTATGCCTGCCAATCTCGCAAACGAGACATATGTGGCACAGTCTCCTCGTACTAATGTAGGCGAGGAGTCGGGGGTTTGTTAGTTCAGTAGCTGGGTCTTCATTAATCAGCCTATTGGATGTAAATAAAGATAAACAAACGCCCCCCCCCGCTCACGATACTTCCATTTCAGGCCAGGTGAAGGGTCAATCAGGTAAGGGATCGACCCGGTTGGTACAAGTGGAAGGAGTAATCGAAGATATGGAATCTGGTACTACGACAACTGTGGAAGTGGAGATTCCTATTGAGCGGACGCCTGGATGTGACGATGAAGGGAAATCGGTGACGGACCCAGGCTTAGCGTGGGAAAGCCAGGGGACTCCGATCGCACGATCGGAGTCAACTTATGATTATGAAAACTTGGGCAGCACCAGTGAGGAGCCTAATGTTAAATTTTCATTTGGGTCCGGGGCTGGGAAAATACCTTCCTCGACGCTGTCGAGGCCTGGACTTCCCGGTCGCTCAGTTACGCCTTTAACTGCTGCTTCCGGTTTGTCTGAATTTTCTCAACCTGCTTCCGGTTACTCTGGTGGCCTTCCTCGTTCCCTTGCCGAGACGTTTGTGTCTACGAGCCTTCTGGGCCACCAGAGATTAAGGTTCCCGCAACAACGGCAGCATGGTATGTATTCAGGTACCCATAATATGTCAAATTTTTGGCCTGTGTCTGAGTTGCGTTATCAAGAACCCTCAATCAGACCAGTTCAAATTATGCGGCATCCGGTTGCTGGTCTACCTTCGCCCTTGCGTGGCTTAGGTCAGATATCTGCTTCCGGTGGTGTTCGAGGTACGGAACCGGGAATTTATCGTATGATGCGTCCTCCTATACGTGCTTCCGGTTTACGACCTCGTATGCCCGTTCACCGACCTTTACAGTGGCCGTGCTCACGTCCAGCTGGAGGGTCTTTGAGTGTGAACACACCTCGTCAGGCCTTGCTTCCGGTCCACTCTCAAGTGACTGATCCCACTTTGGCTGCCATACTGCGCGGTATGGAACAGCAACGTGAGGAAATGAAGGAATTGAGAGAGATGATGACCAGTCAATTCCGAAGTAGTACGCCACTGCTTCCGGTTCTGACTGAACAGTCTAGGAAACCGGAAGCTAATTTGTCGAGGACTATCCCTTCCAATACTCCCTCCTGGCAGGAAGCCCCGGAAGCTATGGAAGTGGATAGGGACCAGTACGGTAGATCTGAATTGAATGAACCTACCAATACTGATCCGGATGCTAGGAAATATTATGAACTTATTTCCGGCATCTATGATTTAATTCCTGATATGCAGCTTCCGGTCCCACATGCGGGGGATATTGAAACTGAATCAGGAGAGTCAAACCGGGTTACGAGGTCGGCTACCACGCTTCCGGCCTCAACTGCTATTCATTCTATCTGCCATTTATTCCATAGAACGTTAGCAGAACCCACTACGCAGGAGGAACGTGCTATAAGGTTGAGACCAAAAGCTCGCTTCCGCCCTGCAGGATCTTCTGGTCCATTCCCAGTACAGAAGCCAAACACACGAAGTTACGGCGTACATAACTCACCGTTTAGCTTCCGGTCTGCAGAGGTGAACGGCGACTTTCAGTATTTATGCTCTAGCAATACTAAAGTGCCTAGTAATCCGGATGTTCCTTGCACGAACAAACAGGCCGCAGTACTTGAGGAAACTGCTCGACAAGGAGTGGCGATTACGAATCACCTTGACTGGTTTCTTAAAGCCATAAAGGATGGTTTATTTTCACTGTCGGGCGCGGAGAGTCAAGAACAGTTACAGGAGGGTATAAACCTCGTTCTTGACTACCAGAAGATTGCTTCCGGTGCTGTAGAAGATTTACTGGTACACAATGCCTATCTATCTTCTATGCTAGTGTATTTAAAGAGAAAGGCCTTCATTCCTTTTATGCATAGTTACACACCGGAAGCTGTAAAGAGGAGTCTACTAGAGACATCTACGGCTCCTTCTTTACTGTTTGGTGATGCTGTTGCCGAAGTTCGACCTGAAATGGATCGTATAGAGCATGACAGGTCAGTTGCTTCCGGTGCTTCGTCTAAAAGACCTATGGCTTCCGGGTCGGGTCCGAAGGCGAAGAAGGCTAAGAAGAACCCGCCTAGTTCCAAGGCTAATAAGGGTGCTTCCGGCCAACAGCATAACCAAGCGCCTACTTCTTTAGAGCCAAGAGTATCGACCTATGGCCATAAGAAGCAGGGTAAGGGGAAATCTAAGCAGTCAAAGAAGGATTCCTGATGTCTCGGGCCGTACCGGGTGGCTTCCGGTATGGCGGGAACACCGAGACATAACGTTTCCAGTTCCCCAGCAACTAGACCCTCCGGTAGGGGGAAGGCTGCAGTTGTTTTGGAGGAACTGGATAAGGATCGGGACGGAAGCGTGGGTCATTCGAACGATCAGATACGGCTATCGCCTATTGTTCGACACACTTCCTCCCTTGACTGCTCATCCCCTTCCGTCTCGTATACCATTACGAACGGGTCATCTATCAGCAATACAGTCCTCTGTGGACAAGCTGATAGAGAAGGCAGCTGTAATAGAGCTTCCGGTTTCGGACACGTCACCCGGGTTCTATTCGCCGGTCTTTCTGGTCCCCAAGAAAGACACGTCCGAGATGCGCATGGTTATAAACCTAAAGCGCCTCAACAAGGACTACCTCACTCCACCGCCACACTTCCGCATGGAGTCCTTCCGGTCTATCCGGTCGGTACTCGGACAAGGGGAATGGCCGACTTCTCTGGATTTAAGGGATGCATACCTGCATATCCCGATACATCCGGGGGACAGGAAGTACTTGAGATTCATGGTCGGCAAACGACGCTTCCAAATTCAAGTGCTTCTGTTCGGCCTATCCACTTCCCCTTGGGTGTTCACACGAGTGTTTACACCAGTGGCACAATTCCTGCACAGTCTAGGTATAAAGTACCACTTTTATATCGACGACTCCCTGCTAAGGAATGCCTGCAAGGAGCAGTTAATCCTAGACACCCAGTTTGTCTTAAGGATGTTGACTTCTCTGGGATACATCCCACACGAAGAGAAATCAGAGCTGATTCCTTCACAAAGGCGCAAATTTCTGGGGGTGGAATACGATACGCTACGAGCTCTCGCCAAACCCCCAGAAGATCGATGGCTAAAGATAACGACGAAGATACCTCAGTTCCTCAAGTTATCTCAGGCCAGGGCTTTACACTTTGCTGCGATAATCGGCCTCTTGACGTCAACACAGGACGTAACACCAAGAGGGCGGTTGCAGCTTCGTCCCTTAATGATTTACTTCAATCATCAATGGGTCGAAAGGCAGTTGAATCCGTGGATACCTGTAACACCGCTAGTCAAACAATGCCTCCAATGGTGGCTGGATCCACTCAACGTTATGCCAGGTGTGTCCCTACTTCCGTTTCGTCCGTCACATCACCTGTTCACGGACGCATCTATGGAAGGATGGGGAGCCCACCTCGAGTCCCAAGTCGACATCCGGGTTATGGACAATCGAGGAACGCTCGTACCATATAAACGTGTTGGAGTTTATGGCAGTGACACATGCCATCCGCACGTGGGTGAGCGTATTGACCGACAAGAACCTGCTAGTTGCGACGGACAACACAACAGTCGTGTCCTATATCAACAAGCAGGGGGGGACGAGATCTCCGCAATTACAAAGCCAAGCGGAAATCTTTTTCGGTCTGTGTTGGGACAACAACATATCGGTGTTGGCCAGGCACATCCCGGGGGTACTGAACGTCTTAGCGGATTCGCTTTCACGACGGAATCAGATATTTCCCACGGAGTGGCAACTTCACCCAGACATACTAAAACAAATAGCTCATGTCTGGGAGATGCCACACATAGATCTGTTCGCCACTCGGCGCAACAATCTACTGCCCCTGTTCATGTCGCCGGTTCCGGATCCGACGGCATATGCAGTGGACGCACTATCGCAGGACTGGTCAAGGATGGTAGCATATGCGTTCCCTCCTCCAGCTATCCTAGCGAAGGTACTTCAGAAGATCCGCGAACACATATGTGTCGTTTACCTGATTGTTCCGTGGTGGCCAGCAAGGCCGTGGTTCCTGGAACTATTGGATCTTCTGGTAGATGTACCAATACCAAGACAGCTTCCGGTATGGCACAATCTACTGCGCCAGCCCGGAACGTCGATATTCCACAGCCAGCCAGGACTGTTCCACTACCACGTGTGCAAGTGCTCAAGCAGCACTTCGCTCAGGCGGGATTTTCAGCGGAGGTTGGGCGCCGAATGGCACAATCTATTCGACCGTCCTCTTCCGCTGTATACAACTCAAAGTGGGCAATCTTCGATCTTTGGTGTGGAGAGAGGGAGATTAATCCATCCTGCGCAACTATCCCTGAGATAGCAGAGTTTCTATTGTACCTGTTCAGGGATAGGGGCCTGGTGCCTGCTACGGTAGAAGGTTATAGAGCGGCCATTGCTCAACCTATTCTACTGGGTACTGGGATTAATCCCTCGACTGATCCAAACTTATCTGCACTAATCAAGTCGTACAAGATAACTGGTCAGTCGGCTGTTCCGAAATTACCTAAGTGGGACTTAGCCTTAGTACTTCGGCAATTGGGAGAGCCACCTTTCGAGCCAATAGAAGCTATTGAGCTAAAATATTTATCATACAAAACTTCGTTTTTGTTGGCTCTTGCTTCAGCAGCTAGGGTGTCAGAGCTGCATGCGCTCGATAAAAGGAACATCAGACACTCTAGGAACTGGAGCAAGGTAGTTCTCACAATGGTTCCTGAGTTTGTGGCCAAGAATCAAGCCCTCTACGATTCCATATCTCGAGAGTTCACAATTCCAGCCTTATCTGATTTCCTTTCGTCCGGTCTTGAATCAGACATGTTAATGTGTCCGGTTCGGGCTCTTGCGTGTTACCTGAATCGTACATAGGAGATCAGAGCGGGAAGGAGGCGTTTGTTTATCCCTTTCGATCCCAAAGCCAAACAAGAAATAAGTAAAAACACTATCTCGAGTTGGCTCAAAAATACGATTCGGCTAGCGTACTCCACGGCTACTGATAGGCAAGCCGTGCTTGTAAACGTTTCGGGTCACGAGATTAGGGCATTAGCGGCATCATGGCCTCTATGGACCAACAGATCGGTGACAGACATTATGAGGGCGTGCTACTGGAGGTCAAACACGACATTTGCCTCATACTATCTCCGGGACATGACGTTGGCATGTAACGACCTCTATTCTATCGGCCCACTTGTGACCGCACAGCGGGTGTCAGGGGGACCGAGGCCAGCAATATAGCTACAAAAGTTCGGGCGTACAGTTGTAACCCTGCTTGCGGGTGAGTGCATTTTTCTCTCGGCCCCTTTCGAAAAAAAGGGGGGGGCGTATATTGCATCTCAGCCTTGAAGTCAGAGTAGCAACAGAGGTTCCCTGTGTACCATAGGCATACAGGTTATTACTGTTGTATGATTTCATGGATCCTCTGTGGGGTAGAAGATCTATGATTTCTACTTTGAACTAGTCACTATGTATGGCATTTATCACTACCACGGATTGTATCAGTTTGCCCACCTACCTTATGGTGGCATTCTATGCAAAGAGTGGAAGTGAGGTAAGTTTTCAGCGCAAATAACAAAAAAATTTTACAAGTAAATTTTCTGTTATTAAGCTAAAACTTACCTCACTTCCAGTGATGCCCACCCAACCTCCCCGCTATGATACATCCAGACCATGTATCGCAGTGGAACAAGAAGGAAGTAGAATTGTGGGTAGCTATGCAATCAGGTGACTAGCAGGGGAGATAACTGTGTCATTTAAATTCTTACTGTGATATTTCATGTAGACAAGAAATGCAAAGAGTGGAAGTGAGGTAAGTTTTAGCTTAATAACAGAAAATTTACTTGTAAAATTTTTTTTTTGAAAGCTGAAACTGTAGCTGTAACTGGAATCGTTGATGAAGCAGACTATATTCTCAACTGTTTTTTTTCTAGATTCGCATCAGTTCTTGGAGCTACAAATCTTGAATTCTGTCCTGGCTGCTTTGTGCCCTGCAAAGTGCAAGGCCTGGGATATCGCTACTTTAATTGGGTCTCTGTTGTTTTACGTATCAACTTGTGCTGATAATGGCAAAGTGATGAGAGTGCTCTCTAAAGATGATGAAAACAAATTGTTTTCTGATGTAGCATAAGACAAGGGTCCTTCATCTTGTCTGCATATTTCGGCCCCTACTCGAGACAGATGATTTCGCCGTTAGAGATACGACTGCTGTGAGAGTGAGGGGGAGGGATGATGCTCGCTAATGTGCTATTTGACGTGTTTCTTTTCAGTGAGTGCCATAATTCGTCCGACAGAATAAAGGTCAGGGTGTGGTAAGTATCATCGATAAATCGCTTGTCAGTTTTAGATGTAGTGGAAATGGGGAATTTTTTTAATAGGAGACCGACACATATCAAAACATTTTTAGTATATTGCAGTTCAGGTAGGTCAATCAAATATGTTTTTAATCTACCATATCAGAATCTCCGATATGCCCCAATATCGTAATTTTCACAAATTAATTCTGATAGTCGATTTTTGCTTGAGTATAAAATTGGGCCAAATTTGTAAAGAACAAAATGGATAATTTTATTCATCATGGTCATAGTTTTTACTCCTAATCCACGCTTTGGTGTGCTGTAAAGGTTCTTCTGGTGTGAGGAAAAAAACTAAATCTACACCATCTCTGAATGCGTAAGACAGACAATTAGGGATGTAATAATTTATTTATGCCAAGTTTTCTGGCGAAGAGTAGTTAGTGACAGTGCTTTTATTCTGCCAGAGCTACATGAACAATATTATAACCATTTCCAGAATAATGACGATGATTTACTTTGCAAGTATCATAAAACAATGTGAGATTACCTGAGTAACCCATTAAATCAGTGTTTCATTCAACGTCAGGGTGCATTTAAGGTGGAGACTGACGTCCACTCTACTTTTTAACAGAATTTTGTTGAAACTTTTTATATAAATTAGCATTGTTATACATAGCTGAAAAATGGAATAAAAAACGAGTGTTGCCATATCATGTATGCAATAGATACTCGTCGTCATCTCGGATTAATACAGAAATGATAGGGAAAATTCGCTATAGTAATATTGCTTCCGACTTGTTGAGTTTGAGTTTGGGATTCTTATACATCACTGGTTTATTACAGCTGTGCGGTCCAATCGACTAAAATAAATATAAATAAAGTACAAAATAAATATAAATTCCGGAAAAAATTCATATTACTTATTGTAAGGTCTTTCCCGTTGAAGATTGACAACTGAGTACATTTTCTTGGCCACACTGCAAGTCTTTAGAAAGAATTCAGCAAAAGACTGACAAGGGCTTGGATAACATCGTACTCCTACTCGCCCTTTACGATGGACCGTGGTGTCCTTGAGTAAAGTTAAGCTCCATATTGTTTGTTTTACCCCATTGTCTTTCATTACATTGTAGGGATGAAGACAACGATTTAAAATCAAAGTTGAGACAAAAGCTAACGAGGGAGTCTGACGACTTTCTGGGTCAGACGATAATTGAGGTACGGACGTTGAGCGGTGAAATGGACGTCTGGTATAACTTAGGTGAGTATGCAATTTGATTGGTTGGTAACAATAAAGAAAGTTTATCCAGTGCCAGTCTTGTTGAAATCTGATTGGACGTCCACATCATTGAAATATCACAGTATGAAGGATTGGAGTTTTACATTCATTGGAATTTAATGATGTTAAATTAGATATAAGACATACTGACATTTCATTGGATATCTAGGGTACCAGTACCAACATCTGATTGGATACTTCTAATACTTGAATATGATTGGATATACATGTATATGAAGTGTGACAATATTTATTTCTGTATCAGGCTCAATATGAAACTAAATATGTCTGTGATTGAAATTGGATTCTTTGATTCAAACAGCCGACATGTATTCGGGTTGATGCTTTGTTCGTTAGTTTCTCTTAAACCCCAATTCTGTGATGTTTCGTTGTTGTTGTATTTTGAACAGAGAAGAGAACAGACAAATCTGCTGTATCTGGTGCTATTAGATTACACATTAGTGTGGAGATAAAGGGGGAGGAGAAGGTGGCTCCATACCACGTACAATATACATGTCTCCACGAGGTACGTATCAATTGGGGGGGGGGGGGTTTTGGCTTAATGTCACACTCAAGGTTATTTCACTCATATGGTGACTGTCAGTTTGGTTAGTGAAGGAAGCCGGAGTACCCGGAAAGAACCACCGCCTCATTTGCAAGCTGGGCTACGTATCATGAGGATCTCCATACCTGTCCTTTTTGAACCTTTACTAAAGTCTGTCCATTTAATTAGTCCTCTACGTTGAAGCTTGTCAAAAATCAACAGTTGGATCTGGATAAATTTTCATTTTCTCCGGCATGTATAACAAACTGTACTCTGCAAAACGTCTACCATTACTCCGTGATATTGATAATATATCAGGCTAGAAGTGACTTTGTATTTATCTCCATATAAAACTTCAGTAAAGATGTTTCATGTACCGTTGATATTTTACAAGCTCCAAAGAAAACAAATAATTAACCCTTTCACCGATTTACCCCTGTGTTAGCTTGGCTCTGTATAGTCTAGGTGTACATTTTTCAACAGGGAATTATCGGTGAAAAGGTTCAAATGGACAGATTTTGGTATTGAAATTCCAATTCTCTCACCTGCAGTTCGGCTATAAAGTTACATTGGTCACCAGGCCAGTTCCGAAACTTGGTGGCCGAGTGGTCTGAGGTGCTTCACTGGTGACCGCTAGCCTCGCACAGCTGAACCGGCATGGGTTCGAGACCCGCTGGGGCATGTGTGAAAGTTTGCCAGTTACTTGCTCACAGGCGGTGGTTCTCTCCGGGTACGCTGGCTTCCTTCACCAACAAAACTGGCTCTCCCCATATGAGTGAAATAAACTTGAGTGTGACATTAAACCAGATCCCCCTCTCTCCCCCAGAATAGTCACACAAGGAATTCTCAGTAGAGAAAATACTGCAGATTCTACTGCAGTGACCCGCACTAAAACCCGAATCCTCTATATTGATTTTTGAGGCTAATTGATTTTGACCAAACCAATTCTTCTTTTACCACCCATTCAATTAAAATATGGCCGAACATTGGAAAATTGCAACCTTTGTATTTCACATTTAATCACTAATTCTGTATTAACTATGTTAAATGTGAGAACTGTAAGAATGGGTCAAGTTTTTTGAGACATACAATTTTACTTTCCACTGATGAAAGCATTATTCACCTGAAGTAAAATGTGAACCTTTTCCTTCAGAATCTGTTCCATTATCTGGCGGAGTTAGCTGGTGGGGCAGTAAAGTTACCAGATGCCAAAGGTGTAAGTATATACTTTATCATTGTCTTCGATACATTAGACCAACAGGTGAAACAGGGATAATTAACTGAAGCGAAAGTAGTTCGAAATTCTGCCTGTTGCAGTCTGTTCCTTTTTGTGATTCTATTGTGTTAGAAGTTCTAGACCAAAATACTGAGGATTTTTTTTTTTTTTTGGTATATGCATTAGCAGATTCAAATTCTGGACTTAAATTTAATTTACCTTTTGGAAAACACGAACTGCTGTTGCATGCCTAAAAAAAGTGTTGGTTCTGATCATCGCATGTGTTGTTCTGAACCCTTCGCATCAACATTTTTTTCTCACAAAAATTGCAGCAAAATTATCTCCCTTGACCGAGGCAAGCGTCACTAATGTTGCATTAGTCTGTAATGAGATGTTGGGTGAAAGGTTGTTGAAATTGTGTTGGAAAATGAATGTTTTGAGTTTGAGGCATAACATATGGTAATCCCTCTAATAATTCAATCACAGGAAGTGAAAGTTTGCAGTACAGACTCAAAGGGTGATCAAATTTATTAGAACAGGAAGTTGACCAAATGGTTCAAAACCATGCGGATAATTCATTATTTCTTCAACATTTCAGTGATTGTAAATAGTGATAAAATTTTTTGGAAAACTGATTTAATTAATTGGGGGCGATTGAATATTGATAGGGGGATTGAATTATTACAGGGATTACCATTCTATCATTTAACATATACCGCTGTCTTAAATCAGGGGTTCTTCCAGAAAACACAAAATATAAAAGCGGGTGCATCACTGCACCTCTATTTGTCAAGGGTAATGGCTGAAAACAGAAACTTTGTTTGGTTGGCCTAAGTATATTTCCTCAAAACAAGCCTAGACACATGTACTTGTTAACAGGAACATAAATATTCAATTATGTTAGGAAAGCCTACAATAAGAGTTATTTGAAAATCCACCCATAATGTAAACCTGTGCTCGAGGAAATCAATTTCACAAAATATTTCATCAGTGTCAAACATTGTCCTCAAATCAATTCTTTTTCTACCTGGAGTGGATCAGCGAAGCAGCTGGTTTGATACTGAAGGACTGAGTTATGGTTGTTGTTGTATTGATTTATGTTGGCACGAGCCTGGGAGCTGAGCTTTTAACGGGACAGTCATAGTTTGTACGTAGGTCGTTTATACCTTCCTCGAACGTACCGTGTGTATTTATATTGATTGCCCTACCTCGTATTCCCTAGAGGCTCTTTACGGTGTTTGACGTCATAAAGCCAACCTCCGAATGTACAGAATTCCATCTCGAGAAAAACAGTGCAATATATCAATACTTTGACAACACGCCAGGTGCTGCAGCCAGATTGTCTCTAGTTAGGTCTCTCGTTACATATCACCAGAATTATCAGTACCTTGCAAAGGAAGTGGAGATCCTTTCGGGGTTGGTTTGGTTGTCTCCGCTTTCATACACGCATGTCCACTATCAGTCAGTGGAACAACATAGAGAAGTTATCAAACTGCATGTTGCAATAACTCTGAGATGTTATAAGATGTGGTGCCCATTTGACCACAATATGTCCGTGAAAAGAAATGCCACCAGAAGTTGACCAGAGAGAAGATAACATGATCTTCGAGGGTAAACATGGCATGATTACAGGGCTTCGTTTTTAGCGAGAGTGATATAGCTCAGCTGCGCGCAAACACTCCAGTAAATTCATGTCACTGGAGTGATTTTTAGCTCGCGTAAACCGTCACATTTTATATTGTATCATATTGCAACCACTCGCCTCACTTTCAAATACCCTCTCCTAAATGTTTAGACGGGAGCTATTTTTAACACGCACTTATTCTAAACACGAATCCCTGATGTTATATCAACATTCTATCAGATCAGCAGTATTGTTCCTTCAGCAGAGTATCTGATAACTTTATAAGGTTATTTGTCGTCATTTTGCACAGTAAACAAAAGCACTTGTGGCTACTCAAAAATGAGTATGGCCTCAAGTGGCACCTCATTAATCAACCTTAACCATTTCGTACTTATACCGGCCGGCACCGTGTATACCCATAACGGCCGAAACCAACTGCAATTGACCACCACGTAAAAAAAATCGCTGCACAGTAAAATGTTCATCAAGTGAGAGGTCATCGGTAGTCCACATCGTTGGACAAGGTCGACAATATACGTTCAAATTTTATTGTAAATCATGCAATAAACGTATAACTATTTTATTGAAGACGTACCTTCCTTGTGGTGAAAATTGAGAAAATTGGCGAAGAATTTGCCGGGTTTTTTTTACCATTTTCAACGCAATCGAAATCCCATTTCCCGCGGTAGAATGTGGGAGATATTGGTCTCATTTTAAATGTCATTTCCGGCTCTTTCGACCTATGATGAGTGATTTAACAAATAACCAATGATAACGAAGGATTTGATTGGATAGAGATATCATTCTTCGATACCATGACCAAATTGACCTCGACCGGGCTCTATTAGTATCGCGAAGCTGATTAGTTGAGAATGCGGTCATCGTGAATGACAATGGCAGCGATTGGCCAGATGTCTGTCTGTTTGTCGGTGTTCAGTGCGTCGAAAAGAAAATGGCTCAGTTGGAAACTTTAGCGTGCCGACTGTTGGGTTTACAAAAGAAATAAAGCGTTCCTCGGATTTATATGTCAGATTAAAACCCACAGGAATGATGTACTGGTATTTTAGCACGATCGTCCGGTTGAAATGGGCGATCGTGATGAGATTTTTTTATGGAAACTCTCATTTGGCTGGGACATAGACGCACAGTAATGTTGCCGAAATCAAAGTGTTTTTTTTGTTTATTTTGTTTTCTGGGCTGGTCTGATTCTATTTTAGACACAAATGAGCAGATATTTTGAAAGACAGATTAATTAAAGTATGGGCTTTCTGAAAATATATATATTTAGCGGGGTTTCAATCAAGCTACATGCAAATATCTTGCTTCAAAAAAGATGGTCCATAGCAAAATCCTCTCGCATACATTTATCCGAACATACAAGGCTGACAAACGAGACTATCAGCCAGTAGCAAAGGGTTAATGACTTGGCTTTTCAGGAAAAATCTATTTTTTATGGTCCCAAACCCTGATGACATATTATGTCTCTCTCAATCACATGATGAATTATGTATAAATATTCATCTGCATGACACGTGAACACTTATCCAGAAATCTAACATCGTGTATGTAACACAAAATCAATTGTCACTGTCAACGCATAGTACATGTGCTGCAAGGCGTGAAGTCCTATATGTAACCCGATGCACCAAATTAAAGTTTGCTCTTTCGACTGTGCCAGTCCAGGGACCTCGTGCTGGCAATTAATTTGATGCCGTGTTACATGAGGGAGGTGACAGGCTAATGGAATTCTATAAAGAGCCTCACCAGTCGTTTAATTGTCATGGGTGTTGGGGGCCTGCATTGCATCAAGGGTTAGAAGTGGAATTTTATTGTCATGGATGTAGGGGGCCCACGTCATCAGGTTTCAGGACAATTATTGGGAAAAATCTGGAATGCAACATTATAAGTTGATGCGTAATACATGTGTCTAATTTATAATCTCATATTTTATGTAAGTTTTTTTAATGTACCACAACTACTTTAGGGCATGAAGGTTGTTAAACATAGAAAAAGGATGTGTTCAATGAATTAACACTGGTCATTACACTCTGTGACTTCACTACTAGTCGAAATATCATTATTTTGTGAAGGGTGAAAGGTTTGATACAACCACTTGTCATGTGTGTTTAGGTTATGATTCTGTAATTTAATCCCCTGACTGTCTATGGCTGTGTCATTTCTTAAAATGTTCTTTTAAATGAGAAAAACAAAATGAATTTAAAATGATGTTGGGAAATTGCCAATTAAACTAGAAATTCCACAAATGAAACCTGAAACCTGAAAGCCCTGAACATGCTGAATATGGGGATCATGAAGGAGTCATTTTCTTACGTGATTTCGTCTCAACTACATCCATGCGTATGAAGCCTGCATTTGTCGTATTTGCATTTATTTATTTAACCCACAAAGAAAACGATGTTATTCAAACTACATTAAATGAATTTGGGGCTCCAAAAGGGATTCCCGGGTGTTTTATACTTTTGACTGAATCTCGACTCAATGAACTTTGTCATAACATCTCTAATACAAAACTAAATTGCAGCCAAATAGCCGTGGATCTACATTTCTATGCCTGTGATACAATGGGGTACGGTAACTTCCCCAATAATTCGATCACCGGAAGTGCAGCAAAAATCGCTTTTCTCTGGCAAGAGTATGGATGGCACCAGTTACAAAGTGTCACATTTTGTCATCATGCGACTTTCCTTCAATTTGAATGAAGAATGGGAAGGTTACTTTTTCTCTGTGTTTGAATAACGGAGTTGATAAGGGAATTTCCTGTGATTATATTATTAGGGGAGTTATCGTAGTTCCGGAGTCTCTTTCATATCCCTGGTTTTCAACTCTGAACAAAGACGTGTCCAGAATTTTACCAGTAAAGCTGGGGACTTCTGGACCCTAACACACTGTTTATTAGGCATCCTTGTCCCAATATGTGTGGAAATTTTCACCAAATAGTTCCTTCAACACCTTTATTTCTACAGGACGATGCGTGGAAAATCTACTTTGACGAACCATCGCAGGAAATAGTAGACGAGTTCGCAATGCGCTATGGGATAGAATCAATATATCAAGCCATGACGTGAGTATGCAGTGCTTGGATAATATATGTATACTGTTAAATAGATTCGTACCAAATATTGGTGTCGTGGCTTGCTGCCAGTTACCCTATTTCTTCTAATTATTCAGGTGGCAAAACTTCAGGCTACTGTGGAAAGAAATTCTGCAAACATTCTTCAAATTTCACAAGCTCTCCTTTCAGTTCTTGGGAAAAATAACATATCCATGCCACATTATTTGTCCTCAGTTGACATAAAGATGGATTTTTTTTTTTTTTTTTTTTTCGCTCACTTTCACTCACTCACTCAACTGTGTTTGTCTTCCTTTCAGCCATTTTTCTTGTCTCTCGACTAAGTACATGTGTCCTGGAGTGCCTGCAGTGATGAGTATGCTCCTAGCCAATATTAATGCCTTCTATGCACATACAACTGCCACTACTGCCGTCTCAGCCAGTGACAGATTCTCAGCCTCAAACTTTGGGGTAAGTCCATCATTCTCAGCCTCGAACTTCGAGGTAAGTCCCAAGATTCTCAGCCTCAAAATTTTGGTTAAATCTCAACCTCAAACTTTGGGGTAAACTCATCATTCTCAGCCTCAAACTTTGGGATAAGTCCATCATTCTCTGCCTCAAACTGTGAGGTAGGTCCATCATTCTCAGCCTCAAACTTTGGGGTAAATCCATCATTCTCTACCTCAAACTTTGGGGTAAGTCCATTATTCTTCGCCTCAAACTTTGGGTGAAGTCCATCATTCTCAGCCTCAAACTTTGGGGTGAGCCCATCATTCTCAGCCTCAAACTTTGGGTTAAGTCCATCATTTTTCACCTCAAACTTTGGGGTAAATCCATCGTTCTCTGGATCAAACTTTGGATGAGTCCATGATGTTCTGCCTCAAACTTTGGAGAAAGCCCAGAATTCTCAGCATAAACAGTTGAATAAAATACACAGTTATCAGCTTCTAACTTTGGCAAAACTTTGCTGAAAGTCCACAATTCTTAGTCCCAAACTTTGGAGAAGTTCACAATTTTTAGTCTCAAACTTTGGAGAAGTCCACAATCCTTACTCTCAGACTTTGGAGAAGTCCACAATTCTCAACCTCAAACTTTGGAGAAGTCCACAATTCTTAGTGTCAAACTTTGGAGAAGTCCACAATTCTCAACCTCAAACTTTGGGGAACAGCACCAATATCCGCCTCAAATTTTGAATTGATTGCCACATATAACATATGTCATTGATTTTTTTAAATATTTTTCAGAAAGAGAAGTTTGTGAAGTTGCTGGATCAACTACACAACTCTCTCCGGATAGATCTGTCAATGTACAGGGTAGGTACTGCCAAGATCAATCTCTCACGCACACACCCTTGAATAATTTTCATATATACCAGTTGACAATTGGTAGGGCGTTCAGCCTTACCATGAAGGAATTTTTAGTATGAAAGATTATGTCAAACATAATAAATGAACTACCTGTAGAATTCCTCCAAGCTATGGAATTGCTTGAGTTGAAAGTGATCAAGAGGTAAGTGCTCCAAGATACATGATTTCAGATTGATTGAGAATAAAATATTTACAACTTTGGTGCATTCAAGAGTTCAAAATTTACATTGTCAAAAATAATTGTTCACATTTAACTAATATGTCTACCAGTATATTCTGTAGTTAGTTTTATTTTTTTTTCTATTACCACATATATTCAATACAATGGAAACATATATTCAAAACAGGACATTAGTTATTATAGTTATTATTTTCTATCGTTGCAGAATAATTTCCCCGCATCGGATCCGGCACGGCTTCAGGACCTCAAGTCGACAGTGGATTTGCTCACTAGCATAACCTTCTTTAGAATGAAGGTACTCGGTTATAAAAACATGTCAGGGGCTCTGGCCAAAAAGGTAGTTATGCCAAGATTACCTAGGATACCAGATTAAGTTGTTTTTTATTGTTGTTTTTTTTTTCTCATTTAAAAAAAAATCCAATTCAAAATTTTTAAATTTATTTCACATTATTTTTTTTTTGAATTTCCAAAGATGTACTTATTTCTACATTGTTCTCTCTCTTGAAAATTGGATTTTCTGACTTTGCCAAAAGAGAACTAATCTTTTCATGGACAAACAAATCCTTGGTAAATCTTAACAGATTTCTTCATAATTTCTGTTCGTCGTCAAAAAGCTGTAAACGTGTTTATTTATTCATATTCATTGTCATTTTTCTTCCTGAGTTGCGAATTGCCAAATATTTGGAGCTTTAATATTGCTTTCTAATTTCATGTTCGACTAATTTTCTCACCGCTTGATTCAGAACCTTTATGAACACATTTCGTCTTCTTTCACCATCGCACAAACCACATTTCACCCAGGTTCCGTTTTGATCAACAAAGCTCTGAACCCAAAACCACAGTTCTACATTCCATTCCAGATGTCAAAATCAACATAGTTCCCTCCGAATTCGCCTTTTTGCACTTTATTGAGATAACAAAGAAGAACCTGTCTGTGCAGAGACCAGTGACTCCAGCTGATCAGCTGCTGGTTCATATATTTTCACTCTGCCTCATCTTTTAACCTGGGAGATTATTTTGAACCAGTGATAACAGACTTTTATACATGTCTATATTTTCTCAGTATTCAATTAAAGTGTCATTATGCTTAGAATAATGTATAATTTGGCAAATATTACATGAAAATATGCCAGCTATCACCAGTTCAAAATATTCTCCTGGGTTGAAAGATAGGGCAAAGTGG
>JAVTVY010042597.1:0-18804 GCA_036873755.1 Hanleya hanleyi
AGTTGAACTAATTGTGCTAAAAATAGATCAACAGCTAGCTTGCTATAAAAAGGAAACGGCCTGGTCGTTTCATCAGACACTCTGTCAAGCACCAAGATGTTCACTTGTACCACGTGCTCGAAATCATTCACTCGCCGGCACGACTTGCGCCGCCATGAGGCTACCAAGCGCGATGGAACCGCCCGGTATAGCTGTACGATATGTAGGCCTACACTGTCGTTTCAGCGCCCTGATCATTTACAGCGCCATGAACGTTAAATTCATGGGCCACCCAAGCGTCCATGCGAAGAATGTGGTCAACTCTTCAATCGACCCAGTTAGTTAAAACGGCATGAGCGTTTGATTCATGGTCCGTCACCACGGTATGAGGGACAACTTCCCACTAAAGAGGCACCCAGGAGGGACAGATCCACTGAAGATGAACCCGGGGAGGAGAATGCCACTGGTGATGCGATCACGGAGAGCCCGCCTATACCCACAGCTCAGAAGAGCCTAGATATTCAGCCGGTCCCTAGCATTACTGTTTCCAGTCATACGCCTGACAACAACGAACATTTTCTGGAAGATGCGGTGGATGTTCCCAGTGATGTCTTACCCGAAGATCATCCAGTGAGTGAGATGTATCGACGCCATTGGTCCATGATCCGACACTGCTTCCACCGTCATCACCCTATATTGGACTTGTGCAATTTCCGACTGACCGACCTCGCCCGTCTACGCAGCTACGTGGAAGCCATCTTCAATGACCAACCTACGTCCTTGACATTAAATGTAGCATTTGGGTACATCTTATGCCATAAGATGACACATGAATTGTGCTATTTCTATTCCAGTGCCATCAACCCAGTGTACGATCATCCTTTCACCATTACCAATCGGGCGTCGCTAGAGACGATGCTGGCCCAACTGGACACTGTGGATCCCTTGGAATGGGCCTATGAACAGCGTCCCAACACCAAGTGGATAGTGGAGAGGGTCAGCAATGTTACATTCTTCGTGGTTAAGCTGACCCACCACCCCCATCGGATGAAAGTATTCACCCATGCACTGATAGATACTCAGAATGCACAAACAACTATCTGAGGATATGTTTCCTCAACGGTATCCTGACCTGCCCGATGACGATTAGAACAAACGGTTCAGAGCGAACATGGTCGAAGATGGAACTTTCTGAAATGGCGACTTCTGATTGGACAAGAGTAGACGAGAATACATCTAACGGACAGGAACGAATATGACAGATGCAAATGGTGGCCTCTGATTGGACAAGAATATTCTTGAATTGTAAATATACCCAACGCGGCTCCCCCAACGTGGGTATGATGTAACATTGGGGAGAATAAACTATATGAAAAAACTTCTTGTTGTTGTTGTTCTCTCATGTGTCATCCTTGTTGTTGTTGTTGCTGTTGTTGTTCTCTCTTCGGTCTATATCATGGCGTTATGTTAGAGTGTTAAGGTGTAGCGACGGGCGTTGACGGGCGTCACTGCATTTCGAAGAATTAGTGACAATTCCATGGAATATCAGCTTCTGAGCTATTTCACCAGGGCGTTGAAACATTAAGAATGACGTTGGTGGGCGTTGCTACAAGAGGACACCTCACACGACGCATTCGCACCGCGGATGGTCCATGTCTACACCAAGTAACATCCTTCACTGCTAAAAAATGCCCACTTTCGCTACTACTCGTACTGATGGCGTCACCAATGACGTCACAGATGCTGTGGATATCCCTCAAATTGGGGTCTACACCCCGAGAGCTACAACATGACACCTCCCATGACGCATTCGGACCAAGGATGGTCCATCTCTACACCAAATACCATCCTTCACTGCCCCAAAACGCTCACTTTCGCTACTACTCGTACTGATGACTTCACAGATGCTGTGAACAGCCCCCTGGGGGTAGAGTGTGCTAAAAATAGATCACCAGCTAGCGTGCTATAAAAGGGAAGCGGCCTGGCCGTTTCATCAGACACTCTGTCAACCACCAAGATGTTCACTTGCACAACTTCCAGAAGCAGTTTACTCGTCTAGATAATTTACGACGCCACGAGGCCTCCACCCACAACGATGGACTGTATACTTGTATAACCTGCGCACAGTCATTTAATCGGGAAGATGCTTTACTGCGCCACGAACGTTCAATTCATGGGCCACCCAAGCGTCCATGCGAGGATTGTGGTCAACTCTTCAAACGACGCAGTCAGTTGCTGCGACACCAACGTTTGATTCATGCTCGGGTACAGAGTCATACGCCTGACAACATCGAATATTTACTGGACGATTCCACCAAGATGTTCACTTGCACAACTTGTCAGAAGCAGTTTACTCGTCTAGATAATTTTCGACGCCACGAGGCCTCCACCCACAACGATGCACGGTATACTTGTATAACCTACGGAGGGTCATTTAATCGTGAGGATCAGTTACTGCGCCACGAACGTTCAATTCATGGACCACGCAAGCGTCCATGCGAGGATTGTGGTAAACGCTTCAAACGACGCAGTCAGTTGCTGCGACACCAACGGTTGATTCATGCCCCGGTACCAGGGCATGAGCGACAACTTCCTACTGAAGAGGAGGTCAGACCCAGTGAAGATAAGCCCGGGGAGACGAACGCCACTGGTGATGCGATGAAGGACAGCCCGCCTATACCCACAGTTCAGAAGAGCCTGGATATCCAGCCGGACCACAGCGTTACGGTTTCGAGTCATACGCCTGACAACATCGAACATTTTCTGGGCGATCTCTTACAGGACAACCATCCAGTGAGTGACATCGATCGGCGCCATTGGTCCATGACACGGCACTGTTTCCACCCTCATGGCCCTATTCAAGATATTTACAATTTTCCACTGACCAACCGCACCCGTCTACGCAGCAACGTGGAAGCCATCTTCAAAGATCAAACTACGGCCTTCAAATTGACTGTCGCTTTCGGGTACATCTTACGTCACAAAAAGACGGGCCAGTTACGGTATTCTTATCCCGGCAATAATATCTATGTGTCTGGCCAGCCGTTCACCATCATTAACCGGAGGTCACTAGAGACGATGGTGGAGATACTGGACACCGTGGAACCCTTGAGATGGGCACAACGTCAACGCCCCAACATACAATGGGTGGTAGAGAGGGTAACCAATGTCACGTTTTTCCTGACCAAGCTGATCGACCACCGCCATCGGTTGAATGCGTCACCCGCGCACTGATGAATACCATAACATGTCGCACATACTCTCTATGTCTACATGCTGATCGTTGACTTGAGCTCAGTATACACTTGTACCTAATGTGACGGTGCGTTAAATAATAAAACATGGTGTTTGATATTTCAATTTGTTTTGCTGTTAACATACTAAACATACCCAGGGCGGCTCCCCCAGCCTGGGTATGATGTAACATTGGGGATAATAAACAATATAAACATTGCTGAACTTGTTGTTATTCACGACAACCGCTATCCGATTGTATCATACAGAATATATAATTAGTCTAGCTCCCACATCTAGCCTTCACATAGATACCTCACTCGACCCAATAGGTCCATGAGGGGCTCGGCTAGACCCCAAACACGTCTATTTCCATACTACGGCCAGGTTGCGCATGCGCAGAATGACGATAGTTCAACCCCACACCCACGCCATCAGAGGCTTCCTCACATAGGCTTCACATGGATACATCACACGACCCATTCGAACCGTGAATAGCCCATCTCTAACCCAAACACACACCCACATACCCCCCAAAATGCCTGCTTTCTATACTACGGGCCAGTGTGCGCATGCGCAGACGATTGAACACGGACGAACCATTAGTGTAGTCAAGTGCTCCTCCACGAGAGCTTCACAATAAGACCTCACTCGGCCCCATTGGACCATTAGTGGCCCACATAGACTCCAACATGTTCACCCCGTGTGGACCTATACACCCATAGCCATGCAGTATAGGCCTATGGGCCTACCCAGACCGCGGTGACTTTTTTCAAAAATTTCACCGTTTCGCTCCGGGACACTTCCTATCATGTTCTAAATGACGAGACGTGAAAAACAAATCCAAACAACCCTACCGCAAATGTATAGAAGTACGTTTCCCAGGGGGACAAACATTGATCCTATACCCCCCAGTATGGGACTATATGGGGCTATATCGTACTTTTTCAAAAATTTCACCGATTCGCTCCGGGACACTTCCTATCATGCTTGTCTTGACGAGACTAAGAAAACGAAAAGGACCCACACAACCCTACCGCAAATGTATGAAGTACGTTTCAGGGGGACAAGCCATTGATCTATACTGTATGGAGTTATATGGGGGCTACTTTCTATCGTACTTTTCCAAAAATTTCAACGATTCGCTCCGCGACACTTCCTATCATGTTTTGTCTTGACGAGACTAAGAAAACGAGACCCCACAACCTATACCGCAAATGTCGAGAAGTAGGTTTCCCAGGATGGTCCTATACCCCCCATACCCCATATAGGCGTTTTCACGTAATTTAGAATAAAGTCCGTGTTTCGTATTTTTTCAGGAAAAATTTTACATACACCACCCTGGAACTAGGGGGAGATAACTCTATTGATAGGCAAGCCCCGTTAAGCCCGGCGACCTATATACCCCCCATACCCCATATAGGCATTTTCCCGGATTTTTCGATAAAGTCCGTGTTCCGTATTTTTTTTCAGGAAATTTTTTACATGCACCCACCCCATTGACTGGATGCCCCTTCACCTAGGCTTCACATGGATACCTCATACAACTCCATTGGACCATTCGTGGCTTCCCTAGCTCCAAAACGTCTAGCGGGACCCATACAGGGTCCAGTTTTCGACACTAGGTGACCACATCCCGACGAAATGGCCAGTTTTCGACACCGGATGTGCCGCCATCTTGAACATACGTGCCGCCATCTTGGATATGTTCCATAATGCACCGGGTCAAAATACTCGCTTCTGATTGGACGAGAGCTCTGTGACAGATTTGAAATACTCGCTTCTGATTGGACGAGAGCTCCGCATTGCATCTGCTCATGCGCAGAATGATATTCCTACCGCACACCCAACCCATCAGATGCCCCTTCACGAATGCTTCACATGGATACCTCATACAACTCCATCGGCCCACTAGGGACTGCCCTAGCTCCCAAAACGGCTATTTCCATACCCTTGGGCCACCGCGCATGCGCAAAATGCCGATATTTCAACCCCACACCCAGCCCATTAGATGCCCCTTCACGAATGCTTCACTTTGATACCTCACTCGACCCCATTGGACCATTAGTGACTCCCCTAGCTCCAACGTCTATTTTCATACCCTTGGGCCACCGCGCATGCGCAGAATGCCGATATTTCAACCCCACACCCAACCCATCACATGCCCCTTCGCGAATGCTTCACTTTGATACCTCACTCGACCCCATTGGACCAATAGGGAATCCCCTAGCTCCAAAACGTCTATTTTCATACCCTTGGGCCACCGCGCATGCGCAGAATGACCCTAATTCAACCCCACACCCAGCCCATCAGATGCCCCCTCACGAATGCTTCACTTTGATACCTCACTCGACCCCATTGGTCCATTAGTGGCCCCCCTAGCTCCAACACGTCTATTTTCATACCCTTGGGCCACCGCGCATGCGCAGAATGACCCTAATTCAACCCCACACCCAGCCCATCAGATGCCCCCTCACGAATGCTTCACTTTGATACCTCACTCGACCCCATAGGTCCATTAGTGGCCCCCCTAGCTCCAACACGTCTATTTTCATACCCTTGGGCCACCGCGCATGCGCAGAATGACCCTAATTCAACCCCACAGATGCCCCCTCACATAGGCTTCACTTTGATACCTCACTCGACCCCATCGGACCATTAGGGACTCCCCTAGCTCCAACACGGCTATTTTCATACCCTTCAAATCACCACGCGCATGCCGGGAATGCCGATAGTTCAACCCACTTGTACATTAGATGCCCCTTCACCTAAGCTTCACTTTGCTACCTCACTCGACCCCATCGGACCATTTTATCTAGGGACTACTTTTTCTCCGCGGAAGCTTTTTCCCGAGACCGAATCACCGCCAAAACCGCGGCCAGGCCGCATCACCGCGGATGAATACATCCTGAATACATCCCCTCCAACAATTGGAACTCTCCTGTGCTGGAGGTAGCTTTTGGTCCTTCTGCCGGAACTATACTGCACTTGATCTCTCCTCCACGTTCCCTCCACAAATGACCTCTACATCCGGGTGAAATAGACCTCCAAATCCACTAACCCTACTACTAACCCCAAACCACAAAGTCTTCATTCAACTTCGAGCCACCTTGAACCCATCCTCGCGAGCCAGTGTATCAATCGATAGGTTACGATCGATACACTGGCTTGGTTAGTTACCGATAGCAGTTCTGGATATAAATAGCTCGAGGGGTTTCTACTGAACCGTACCAATCAGTAGGCGCACTAAAGCAGCTCATCAGGCCAATGCGCAGCGAGGTTTGAGTTTTGACTGGTTTGAATTTCATCGCCGGCCAGACTACCTTTGAAGTTAGGCTGAAATCGACACCCGGTGTGGAAGCGAAAACCGCAGGCTTCCCACATCGACGCGCTGATTCAAAACAACCGCTGAGGATGAAATGTACGAGATTGTGTAATAAACGCAACGACTCGAGAACTCATTCGAATCATCAAAAAGGTCCAGGTATATTTTAACCCTCTGTGAGGATTTAGGGATTACCTGGACTTCTGCAGATGCCGTGAACCGCATTGGTCTTCACTTTGTGGAGTAGTAGTCCTGCTGTGCAACCATGGAAAGGTTCAGTTTATTTACATACTGGCTACGTCGACGGTACGTTGGCAAGAGAGACAGAGTAGTCCCCCCATTATGTACAGCATCAGAGCAGAACGAGGCTTCCGAAAGCTTTCACTTTCTACTTTCATCACGGCGTACTGTCGGTACAATTTTACAGCAGTTATATTTCCCCAACGAAGTTTCGACCCAATGATGAACAATAAAGGGTGAGAACTTTAAAAAGTCGTCAAGTTAGCTTGTAGTCAACTACGAAATAAGGTCGCTTGATTTGATGATTTCACAGGATCATTTTCGTAACAACAACATGTGTTTGTTTTTTCAGTTGTTACATAGTTTATTCTTGATAATGCGCTTGTATGGAAAAGAAAATATTTCACTAGACATTATCCCAATGTCACGTAATATATTATTAAATTTTCAGACGAACGTTCTTGAAGAAATTGGCCAAACCTCATCACTTCGGTGTAACAGCTGACAAGTTGCATTAGGAGCATCATACTTAATAGGTGCGCACTTCAGCGCCTGATTGTGGTGTTCTGTGAATATCACAAAACAGAAGGAAATATTCTTATTAGAAATACTGACTCTATATATTCTACATATAATTTTTTTCTTATGTATTCATTTAAAAAGTTGATTTTCGTATTCTATAAATAAAAGCAATACAATTAAAACAAAACTTGGTGTGTCCGTCTACTCACATTGAATCCTTGATGATAATTAAACTGAAATGAAAACAAGTGAGAAATGACTACATTGTAGTCAAAACCTGCGGCAGTGGCAATAATACAGTGAAAGACATATCAGCGGAGGTAGTGGTAATTGTAGAAAAAAAGTGCCATCTGCAAGTGTTTTCATGCCAAGGGAAGTAATTTTCAACTTCTAACCCACAATTGTAGGAATTGACTAATAGGTTTGATACCATATATATATATTCACTTTCTCGTTCAAATTTCGACAATTTTGACTGGTCCGTGCCGTCTATACTGAATTGACAGACGAAGTCACAATGATCGCTTTGGCAATGTCTTGGTACAAGTATCGTGTATTCCAAGTTTCAAAACATTCGGTTCAGCCGTTGATTTTTGCAAATCAAAAAGGCTTTCAAATATTTGGAAATCCAAACAAATTTCAAGGATTTAGTCATAGCGCGAACATCTACACTCTTCAGTCTCCCTTCTCGCTTACTTTGCCGAGCAAAATGAAAAATTTATATTTCCTTCAAAGTTAATTTTCAATGAATTTATTATCAGGTCTATCACTTTGATCTGTGAAACTATGGAATGGGGTTGAAGGCTTTATCGAACTGTTCAAGAGGCATAATGACATTTTTCACGATTCAAATTGACGCCTGTGACAGTCTTGATATTCGATTAGAATAATAAATTAAGTTTCTGCATTGATGTGCGTTATCATCTGCAAACTAAATACGGTACCTTGACACTCTTTTCCATGCAGCAAGCCAATATCAATACATGGTTTGCTCTTTCTATACAAATGATTACCTATTTCATCCTTAGGAGATATCACCTCATCCGACATGTTTGGTGAAGCCTTTTCGAAGGTTGATAATTTTATTAATTTTTTTTTAAATCAAATTCTGCAAATAAGAAACATTTCTTGTCAGTATCTATGGATATCTTCCTATAATCAATTCGCGAGTATGTTTGTCATTATTTCATTCGGAAGGTGATTTAAGTGCGAAATTTCAGGGTTAGTTCACTAAACAAGGTCTGTGTGTATAAGAGAATCATGTCAAATTCTCGTTATTATCTTTTGGTACATCAAATTATTGCATTCGCGAAAACGACTTCCAAGTCAATATGAAAGGTATCTAAGTATCAAAATAATTTTTAAAAACTCTCAAGGAAATCAAGGCCATAGCTTTTGACAACGAGGTCAAATAGATCGCTTTTATGGTCAGTATCTGCTAATATATGACGTAATTTCATTCGTAAGACTGATTGACAAAATAACGTAAATTGTGAAGTGTAGAACCAGTAAGTTCTAGCATAAATGGGCTCTGACTTGAGAGAATGATGTCAAATGCAACATGTTTCTGCCCATTGTCTGCTGATACACATAAGTATTGATTTTACAGAAGTGATTAATGCAATTCTAAAGGGATTATGAGTGCGGAAGAGGACGAGAACATCAATATCAGCGAAGCAAAGCCCTGGCTTGCGAGAATGAGGATAGAGAGACTGTGTTCCGAAAGAGGATCATTCGAAATAGCTATGTACCGAAAGTACACAATATAACTACACAACTGTATTGTTCGCGCATAGGGTTGTCTGACTCATTAAATACTACATAGTCATTTATGTATTATAAAATCATTTGCGCATAAAGTCGAGTTTTGAGTATTATCAATGAGTCGGTATAGCTAAGACATTAAGTGCAAGTCCAGGGATTGGAGGATCATTGTTTCGATTCCCACAGAGGGTTAAGTTATTATTCCTTTCAAAACATATTTCCATATATGCGAATTGCTTGGGGGTAAAGTTAAACATCTTTATTCGGTGAAAGTTGCTGAGTTGTTCCGCTTACTTCGGAAACGTAATTGTTGCGTTTGTTTTTATGATGCATGATCTATAATTTGCTACCAAGTATTATTCAATGTTAATCATAATGATAATGCGTTATTTGTTATGCTTCTTCACCAATTTGTGTTTTATCTAGATTGGGTAGATAAAATGATTACTAGAAGTAGTGAACTTATTTTTCTACTTTCTAAGACAGTCGCCTGTGACTATGCAAATTAGCTGAACCACTGACAAGGTTGCGGCTCATCTTCCTTGGTATATAAGAAATCCAAGGATCTTAAATTGTATATACATGTGCATACTGTTCAATGAAAATGGTAATATCTGAAGACAGTGACTGATGTGACGACCGACAGATTTTAAGCGACTGACGAAAGAGAATTGAAGTCTGAACGGAAATCAACGAAGCAATAATTAATTCCACCGAATATAGTTGCAAATGAATTCAAACGTGCCTGAAGACAGTGATGTCATGTGAGATTGAAAAGGAAAGTGTGGCAGAGATCACACTCTCTTAGCGCATGCGTATTTCAAAAAGTCACAAGAAGAAGAACAACAACAACAACAACAACGCGAGCCTCCCGTAGACCTGCGTGCCGCAGGTAAAAATATGTAGTACAAGCGTCCAGTTCGTCATTCAATATTCAGCCGTCGTTGATTACAGAACTTCCGCGTCCATAATCCAAAGACCTAATTCACATAACAGCATTAGCATCAAGATCAAGGGGGAAAAATCATAAACATAGGCTAGTTTCCTGCAAGAGAGAAGGGAAACAGTTTTCTTTGATGCCGGCAAGACCTCATGATGTTCCAAAAAATATCAAATGCGAATCAGTATTCTTATTCCATATGATTTTCGTTGCAAAGTTGTCCTTGAATGAATGATGTATCTCAGTAATGCTTTGATTGTGACTGTTCATATGAATATCATGAGAGTTCATACGGCCCCTAGCCTTGGGTTAAGCGGAATTAGGCACAAGTTACGAACGCATCATTGTTGACTTCGTCTCTGTAGCGATAGGGTGTTGAGTAAGTAGTACGTGAAGTATAAAAATGGGCGGGTTGCTTGTTCCACCATTAGTTGCGCATGATGTCCACTCGAGTCCAAAGCATTCGCCTTTGCTCCGTGTACTGAGGACGACCCTGTCTGACTCGGTCCGGACCTTAGTTCGGACTCGGACCTTGTACGCTTTCTATGTTAGACTGGGTATAACCTTAAAGGCAATGTAACACTGATCACCGCTCAGAAGACCCAAGTTGATCTATCACAAGACTGGTCTCCGAATCCTGGTTGGAAAAAAGTCGAGAGAAAAAGGTCATACAGAAAGGCAGCTTTCTTGGTGCCATCTTGGCGCCTTTGGCTGCCTCCGTACTAGGCCCCGTACTGGGTGGACTATAGAACTTTTAGAACTTTTTTATTGAAACATCAACGCAGTCAGCAGACTGGTAATATAGTCATACAAATAAGAAGAACAAGTTGCCAAACATGACAAGATGAATACAAGAGGAATAAAAGCAATATTCACATGACGCAAAGCTGACATAATTCAATAACCTTAGGCCCTATCAATCTGACACATGTATATATACTATTAGCTTGATATGATCCAGATATTTCACACTGCATGAATGACTTTATTGATCTCGCAGCTTTTCGCAAGCAAGCAAGAATTTGGCAGTTTTAATAAGCGTATCTGTGCAGCGGTTTCCCAGAATAAATTTAAGCTTCGCTGTGTTACTTAGAGAATGGAAGTTGGTACCCAGATTAGAAATTGATTCGAAAAAGTTTTTTCTCAGTGTAATATATTTAGGACAGGTCAGAATAAAATGATGTTCACTCTCAATGACATTACTTGGACACTGTTTACAAAGTCGGTCACTCCTATTTAACTGTTGGTATCGACCGCGTTCAATTTCCAACCTGTGTGCACTTATTCTGTATTTGCAAATAACACTTCTATATTGTCTATTAGCTAAGACGTCGGGATAAATTGGTCTACAAAACAGGCTAGACATTGAAGATAAGACAGTAAGCTTGTCAGATGACTGAATATATGAAATAGTTTCCTGCATTTCAATGTCCTTAAGACGCTGCACAATGTAACCAATCTCGACGTTCGTTGTAGGAAATTGCTCATTGAACACATATTTGAATCCACAGGTATCGAGGAGATTAGAAATATACTTAGTCCAGGAACTACAATCGATTGTGTCTAGGTACACGTCAGATACCAGAGAGCCCGGACTTTCCAGTATGTGCGCCCAGAACCGCACCATGCGTTTCAAAATATCAAATTTAAGAGGAAGTCGGCCAAGTTCGGATCTACATGCTGTGTTCGTACTTTTGGAATGTACTCCAAGCAATTCTTTGATGAATTTTAGATGTACATGCTCGAAGCCATCTGAATCTCTAAAAGTGTCTTTGACACCCCAAACTTCACTGCCATATAAAAGTATTGGTTTTATTAATGTGTCGAACAACTTTTCGGATAGTTTACAACCTGTATTGTTGTCTAATAATTGCTTCATTTTGAAGTATGCTTTCAACCCTTTGTTACGTAGGTTCTCTATAGCCAGTGAAAAGTTACCATTGCTTTTAAGAATTATGCCTAAATAGGTATATTGCTTGACAATCGACAGGGAATTGTCATGTATTTGGAATGAAATATTACGCGGCAGCTTGTTGGCGTTGAAAAGCATGACCTGCGATTTATTGATATTAACTCTCAGTCGCCATTTATTGCAATATCTCTCAAGAATATCTAGTTTTACTTTGCAAACCTGCAGCAGTGGAGGACAGTATGACAATGTCGTCAGCATAACAAAGAATATTAACAGTGGATTTGCCGATGCATACTTCACCGCACTGATCATTTTGTATTTCACTAATAAGGTCGTTAATAAAGATATTAAAAAGTAGGGGACTGAGCACATCTCCCTGTTTAACACCCACAGTGGATGGAAAGAAGGGAGAAAGGCCATGTGGGAATTTCATTGCAGAATATGTGTCGGAGTACATGCTTTTGAGAACTGCATATAGTTTGCCACTAATACCCAAATTCAAAAGTTTGTATAGAAGACCCTCTCTCCATACCGAGTCAAAAGCTGTATGTAGATCGATAAAAGAGCAGAATAATTTCCGCTTATGTTGTTTTTCATGATCTATAATATTACGAAGTGTGAGAATATGGTCCATTGTACGGCTATTATCAGTAAATCCAATTTGGTTTTTGTGAATGACATCATGCTCAGTACAGAACACATTTAACCTACCCAAGATAATTTTGTTAAAAAGTTTAGCCAAAGCGCTTGTCAGCGTGATACCTCGATAATTAGACGGATCATTTCTGTTACCTTTGATGGAGCATATGGCTCCAGTTGACTCGCGTGTGCTTCAAACCCTGCAACTCTGTTCTCGATCCCACGTACTGTGAAGAGATGAGTCAGATTTTAGAACGACGGGATTTAAGCAACATTGAGGAAGCACAACTGTACATTCAGGTACTTCAACGGCACATCACCTTCATGGGGCAATACAAGATCCCCTCAAATGGACTAAGCTCAGCGTCAGTAGCAGTCAGCACAACTTGTCCCACAGCCGCCATCACCAGATGTACCACCCTCAGTTGAGAAGACAATCAGAACAAGTCCTACAATGAGAAAGGTGAACTTCTGGGCCAGAACCAAGCGGCCCAGCACCCATATGATGGATTTGGTGAATGATATGGTGTGTCAACGCAGGTCACGGGTGGCCCCCAAAGGGTGTCAGGCTTTTGCCAAAGAGTCAACAGAAATGCATGTGCCACGAGAAATTGTCGGGAATCCCCAGCGTTGGCAATGGATGCAGCGGCAGCGGACACCCATGACACCGCCCCAAACACCACGCCAAAAAGAAATCCGTAACAAACCCTATTAATACGATGGTCTAACGTGGGGTACTTTAGTTATCATCTTTTACATCAGGCTGCCAAGTAACAGCTCAGCTGTTCCCAGACAACACCTTAGCACATTACATTATATAGACTCTACAGCTATTCGGATGTGATCTATACATATATCTTTGTGGATAGCAATTTCCCCCTGCTACGCATCTCCTCGGTGAAGGGAAATAAGGAGATCAAGTCACACAAGCTTTAATCACATACTCTATCTACCAGTCCAGCAGACCGACATCCGCACCATCAAAATCGATGAAAGGGCTGACACCGGACGACCGATTGCATTTGAACGAAGGAAAGTGGTGATTACATCATTGTTTCGCTTGATCGCCGAACTCCACATGATGAAGGTTGTATCTTACCAGTGTGATGCACACAGCTATATGGACTATTATACCAAACAGTTCGGAGATGGTCTTCCTGTCTTTAGGGGCACCCATACACAATGGGCCACGGACTGAGGAACATGCTCAAATGCATCTCAAAACCTTCCTGTCACTGGTGACGCGTACGTGGAGTGAAAGCGGTCGGAAAATAAGCCGTCTTAAGTGGTTTGAAAGCCCTGGATGACGCGTCTGAGAGACGTAGTAAAACGCCGAGCCAAAGAAACGGTAGGTCTCTTGGTCATCAACAAAGCACAATGATTAGTAGGGAATAAAAGGCCTATGGTCTCGTGACCACGCACCAGTCGACATTCAACCCAGCGATGGTGCACATCGAAGACCTGGGACATCTTTGCCTGAATATGGCCTCCATCAATTCCAAATCATGTCCTTCCATTAAGGGTGCAGTCTTCACTTGCCACGGTTTCACACAAAGTGGTCTATTCCTAATTTCATAAGGGTGGTCGCCCGATTTTGCCAGCATGATAATTCTTTTTTCAACAGATATCTATAGCTCCATACTGTTGGACATAACCATTCGTCCAAATGGGCATATAATAATTGCTCAATCGCACCTGCTTGCCACTACAGAGTTAATCGTGCCCAGAAGGGAATATTTTGCAGGCCAAATTCCACACCCCTTGTTTTTTTCACCTTTTTAAAATGCCCGTTGGGCGGACAAATTTTCAAAAAGAAAATCATTGTGTCTCCCCCAACTATGTTTGTGCTGTCTGGATGGATGTCTGTCCGTCCCCTTGCCTTGTCTGCAAGATATCTTGAGAACTACCGGATGGAATTTCACCAAACTTGGATGGAAGCTTCATTTGGATAGCCCCCTCATTTGATTAGGTTTTGGTGTGTGTGCGTGCATTCATCCGTGTCCGGTGTTTGTCCGTCCGTCCATCTACATGTACAGCCCTTGTCTGCAACATATCTTGAGAACTACTGCACGGAATTTGACCAAACTTGGATGAAAGCTTCAGTGGGACCCTCATTGTCCCCCGCCGCAACGCGGCCGGGGACTTTAAAATGGTTCTTGCTTCTTTGTGTCCGTGGATGTCCGTGTGTCCGTCCATGTCTGTTCGAAGCGATAACTTCCTAACGCTTTGTTGGATTCTTCCGAAATTCGGAATATGCATTCCTTGCGACAAGACGCCAGTCCGTATTGCATTTCAGCAACATCTGCCTGAAGGTGGCGCCGCTAGTTCTTGCTTCTTTGCGTATGTGGATGTCCGTGTACGTCCGTGCATGTCTGTTCGAAGCGATAACTTTCTAACGCTTAGTTGGATTCTTTCGAAATTCGGAATATGCATTCCTTGCGGCAAGACGCCAGTCCGTATTGCATTTCAGCAACATCTGCCTGAAGGTGGCGCCGCTGGTTCTTGCTTCTTTGCGTATGTGGATGTCCGTGTACGTCCGTGCATGTCTGTTCGAAGCGATAACTTTCTAACGCTTAGTTGGATTCTTCCGAAATTCAGCATACGCATTCCTTGCGACCAGACACCAGTCCGTATTGCATTTCAGCAACATCTGCTTGAAGGTGGCGCCACTAGTTCTTGCTTCTTCGTATCCGTGAATGTCCGTGTACGTCTGTTCGAAGTGATAACTTCCTAATGCTTTGTTGGATTCTTCCGAAATTCGGAATATGCATACCTTGCGACAAGATGCCAGTCTGTATTACATCTCAGCAACATCTGCCTGAAGGTGGCGCCACTAGTTCTTGCTTCTTCGTATCCGTGAATGTCCGTGTACGTCTGTTCGAAGTGATAACTTCCCAATGCTTTGTTGGATTCTTCCGAAATTCGGAATATGCATACCTTGCGACAAGATGCCAGTCTGTATTACATCTCAGCAACATCTGCCTGAAGGTGGCGCCACTGGTTCTTACTTCTTTGTGTCCGTGGATGTTCGTGTACGTCCGTGCATGTCTGTTCGAAGCGATAACTTTCTAACGCTTTGTTGGATTCTTCCGAAATTCAGCATTCGCATTCCTTGTGACAAGAGGCCAGTCCGTATTGCATTTCAGCAACATCTGCCTGAAGGTGGCGCCACTAGTTCTTGCTTCTTTGCATCCGTGGATGCCCGTGTACGTCCGTGCATGTCTGTTCGAAGCGATATCTTCCTAAAGTTTTGTTGGATTCTTCCAGAATTAGAATACGCATTCCTTGTGACAAGACGCCAGTCCGTATTACATTTCAGCAACATCTGCCTGAAGGTAGCGCCACTGGTTCTTGCTTCTTTGAGTCCCGTGGATGTTCGTGTACGTCCGTGCATGTCTGTTCGAAGCGATAACTTCCTAACGCTCTGTTGGATTCTTCCGAAATTCAGCATTCGCATTCCTTGCGACAAGAGGTCAGTCCGTATTGCATTTCACCAACATCGGCCTGAAGGTGGCGCCACTGGGTCAAAATAGATTTTTTTCCGTGTACATCTGTTCGAAGCGATAACTTCCTAATGCTGTGTTGGGTTATTCCGAAATTCGGAATACGCATTCCTTGCAACAGGACGCCAGTCCGTATTGCATTTCAGCAACATCTGCCTGAAGGTGGCACCACTGAGTTTCTCTTCTTGTCCGTTCCAGTCAAAATGGGCCTTCAATTTTGCTATATGAAATCATTCTATTCCACATCACATGATTTACCCTAAAGCTTTTGCATGAACCATATTTTATTTCAGAAGTATAATGTGAAATAACTGGCGGGGATTTCCCCGCAGTACTGAATCCCTGATTTTTGAATTTCATGTCATCTTAAACGAAGGACAACATTTCCTTCAATTTTGCTAACAAATAATTGTATTGCACATCATAGGATTTACCCTGAAGCTTCTGCACCAATCATTTGTCTACACACGTATATTACTATATTAATTACAACTGTGTTCCTAATGTTTGGGTGCACACTGTGCATATGATCAATTTCCCGAATTGAACTGAATTCAACCTTGCTGGCTACAGACTGACAGATGATGGCATGCAGTTGTCAGTGCAGTTGTTCATGTACAGGGAGCTTTCTATGAATGAGTTGCAACCCCAAAAGGCTTAAAATTTATCAGGCACAGACCCATGTTTTTACCCCTCGGCCATTTTTGGCCATGGGGTATTGTCATCATCTTGTACGTCCGTCTGTCCGTACGTCCGTTCGTGAGTGAGATAGCTGGAAAACTGTTTCGCTGATGAATTCCAAATTTGGTATGCTTAATTGCCTAGTCAAGGACCAGAAGCACAAAATGGATAATGATCCATATCTCGGAAACCATTCAACTGTTCAATACGAAATTTGATATACATCATCGATACATCAAGCAACTTTCAACGAATTACCAAACAGGCTTTTCTGATTAGCTGGGAACCCTGGATGCCATCTTTAATTCATGCAAAATCGATAATGATAGCATACATATCTCGGTTACCATTCAATTGTTTTATATGAAGGTAGGTATGTATCATCAATACATCCAGATACTTTGAATCGGGACCTGATTGACTGAAAACCTTTGGTGGCCATCTTTAATTTAGGCAAAATCATTAATGATCTATCTCTGATTCCGTTGGAATGCTCGGTGGAAAATTTGGTATACATCATTGATGCATCAAGAGACTTACGATGAATGACAGATCTGGTTTCTCTGATTGGGCGGAAATCTTGGCGGCCATCTTTAATTTATTCAGAATCTTTAATGATGTTTTATCTCTGATACCATTCAAATGTTCTATACGAAACTTGATTTACAGCATCGATGTATGAAGAGACTTGCATTAATGAATAACCACATTAGTTCCTCTGAGTGACAGGAAGGATGGGCAACCATCTTTAATTTATGTAAAATCATTAATGATCTCTATCTCTGACACTGTTCAAATGCTCAATGTAAAATTTGGTATACATTATCGATGCATCATCTCGGTTATTTCTACACGATGTGCCTAGGATACAGTACTATACTATACACAATTTTTTGTAATTCAGCATCGCAGAAAACCACCATCGATTGCGTTTTCAATGGTAAAAGGGTTAGGAAAGAACTAAAAATATACTTCAATGCAGAGTGATTTTGATTGACGCCAGAAATCGCTCAGAACGCTTCTTCGGCGATCTAGACCCCAGGAGCATCTGGGGCCTGGGCGGCCCCTGGATCCTCGCCTAAAGTGCAATGATAGTGGCCGTACCGCTTTGAATTTGCTTCCGACGCCCCTGTATTAACAGACAGTGTCAACATACTGTTCCAGCTGTCTCCCGTTCAGTGATTGGTCATTCGACCCCGCCATTTTAAACTAATACGAGCATTTTCATTGGATCACTATTAGATAAGATCCACCCCAATCTTCATACACAACCACATGACTGTCTCAGTTGACTGATGACATAGCGCGGCCTCGTTTTTGAATCTGCCGTCTAACTGGGAAAATGTTGTTGTTGCTGCATCAGCCGATCATTAGCCCCCTGTAGAAGATACTATAGGCTAATACATGTAGGCTACCATGCCATGAGATGATGCTTGGGATTGCATTTCGCTCACTTGCACCTACAGGTGGCGACAACTGGTGGCAATTTTTGGTGGCAAAATTTGGTTTCCGGGCAACAGGTTGATGCCTTCAGCTTCTCGTCAAATTTGGTTTGCAGATAATGCCTTGAGATGTCACTTGGGGATGCTTCTCGGTGCTTCACTGCATGGAAACTATATCACAGAAGCAATCAACTTTCAGTCAATCATTCTGAGTTGATCTTAAAACTTGGGAAGGCAGAAAGACCCTTCCACATCCAACGCCTATGAAGCAGCAGTTGCCTCCCTCATGTATACCCCCTAAGACCAACAATGCTAAAAAATATTGCTGCCATTTCGGCGGGGGACCTAGCATCCTCTGGCTGCTTGTTTGATTATGTTTTGGTGTGTGTGCGTGCATTCATCCGTGTCAGGTGTCCGTCCGTCCGTCCATCTACTTGTACATGTATATACAGGCCTTGTCTGCAAGATATCTTGAGAACTACTGGACGGAATTTCACCAAACTTGGATGGAAGCTTCATTGGGGTAGCCCCCTCATTTGATCAGGTTTGGTGTATGTGTGCATGCATTCATCCGTGTCCGGTGTCCGTCCGTCCGTTCATCTACTTGTACATGTATATACAGG